>JAGTTH010005864.1:0-79128 GCA_022606485.1 Agraylea sexmaculata | reverse complement strand
AAAATGCGTTATTGCAAATTAAAAAAAGATTTTTTTATGGACAATTTATTTTTGTAAATTTCATTCATACATAGCTTTGTTGAATATTAAACAATATAAACATAATTTGCATAAGAGGATAATTCATGCAGCCGTTGTAAATTTATTCGGAGTAAATTTCCAACATTTCATATAAATCCTGACTAAAGTATTAAATTTATTAATAAAAATATAATCGATTAAACAGCCTATGAAACATTGATATAAAAATTTTTCAATCACTATAATAAAACAAAAACGTAAAGTTTTATCGATTTTTTTTTCAAAAAAATCACTAAATTATATTTTATTTCAATTCCAACAAAACTAGTTATATATTACTAATAATTATTTATTTGTGTAAATTTTTTTATCAGAGCGCGATTGTGACGACCCTGAATATTGCGATTAAAGAAATATTCTATTCATCTGCGAATTTCGTGAGAAATCAAAACAACCAATATTGTTTGTTTGGGATTTTCACAAAATTACTACGAATCAATTCAAATATTGCATACGTATAGAAATAAATTAATTCAGATTCCGAATTAGATGACGCATTCTATGACGATTTTAAAATTCCTTCACACCTCGTAATTATTTTATAGGCGAAATAAATAACATTAAATAGTATATGCTGTATTTTTTTTCACAAATTAAATACAACTAATTAGTTATATTCCATACGATATTGCTTAACATTTTAAACATAATAATAAATTAATAAAATATATTAGTTTTTTGATACCCAGAAGGCCGATTCTTAATTAATTAAAAGGGCAATTTATAGAAGTTATCTTTGATCAATAAGTATGAGAATTTTAAAAGATTCAATCTTTTGCTCGTTTTCCTGTACCTTAGCCAAACCAAAATGACTTCTTCGAATGAACTTTAATGTAATATTGAGCAAATTCCATTGTATTGTTAGTGAAGAAAATAATATGACGATCGTGACTTTTTAGCTTCTTTCAACCTTTATTAAGATTCATTTGACTATTGTCTGAATAATATTACAAAATGAATCCCATTAAATAACAATTATATATTTGTTTTGTTGAATTTTATACAAAATTGAAAATCATATTTGGCATTTTTATATATAAAAGATGAAAATGGTTCGTCATTGTTTTTTTATACTGATTTTTTTTTCATAGAAAGAATACGCAATTTATTTTATTGAACTCAGGTTTAATTCCGATTGATTGGAAATATTTTTAATATAATTTCGCTCGTTCAAATATTTGTTCTGATTTCCTGGATTTTAATTTGATCATATATAAATATTAATTCTCAATAAATTCATATATACAATTTAATAAAAATATTATTAACTAATGTGATATTATGTGGTATGATAAAAATCAGTTTAAAGTTCCCATCACAGTTTTTATAATGAGCCACAAAACATATAATTTTATCACCATTAAATTCCTCTTTAAATCATTCAAGTGCGTACATATTTTTTGTTACCCTTTAAATCCCGCAGGCTTGTATTGGATTACCAAAAAGAAAAGTATTGGATATGCGTTGAAAGCTCCAATTGCAGTAGAAAAAAACAGTATTTCGAAAGACCGCAATTGAATTTTACAACACCATCAACTAAACCATGTGGGCTAAGCTCTTGTCCAGCTTTGGTATCCTTTTTATGGGGTTTATCTTTGAAGGGTCATCATTACCAACCACTAACTTATAATAAATACATTGTGTCCAGACATCACTGTTTTGCTCGTAAACCCGAAAATGTCGATTGTAAATCCCGAAACTTGCCATAAATTTCACACAACGTGCAAATCATAAACATAATGAGTCTTTAAAAAATCCTCCTTCGTGGCTTTTTCATTCAACAATGAAAAATCCATAAATATTCTTCCTGGTTGAACCTTTTCAATAATCTCCTCTCAATGAAGAATAGGCACCCAAAGTTTCATATTTTTATTTATTATCATAAAATATCAACTTTCTTTAATCGTTATGTATGTTTCAAATAACAATAATATTCCTTAATTGACTTTTTAGCGACCTGTCCCGTAAAATTATATTTTGAACATCAGGTAAAAGTGCTTGAATTAAAAAAAGGTATAAAAAATTATCTCTTCTTTTTTGTATTTTAATTAATTATGTTAAAATCTGACCACGTCTCGTCGATACGCTAACGATACGTCATTAATACGTGAAACATAATACGTAAAAAAATCTTTGCAAATTAGCTAGTTTTATATTTTTAAGTACTAGCATTAAAATAAGGTGCATAAAATGTATATTATATTACTATTATTAATAGAAAAAATACAGAGAAAGATTACGGCAATAGAATCGAATTTAAATAATAATGCCTATTAGAATATATTTAATTAAATTATAATTACAGGAAAGAGTTGAACTTTTGACTATCAATTATTATATTGCGAATATTTGGGACAATTATAAAAATTGAGGGTAATTAACAAAAAGTATTGTTTTAAAAATATACATTTATTGCTCAATTCTTTGTACAAAATACAATGAGGCTTCTTGCAAATGCCACAGAGACAATTAAATTATATTAATTTCTGATTTGATTTATGAATAATAGAAGTATGTTTTTTTGCAATTCATACGCCAAAATAAGACACATATTATATCATACAAAACCCAACTTAAGGTCAAGTTTAAAATCAAAGACTAGGAAGTGATAAATGTCAGTATGATTATTTTTTACGACTCACTTGAAATTTGTATTTAATCGTTATATTGGTTTAGAAGTGCAGTAATTTTTATGAATAATATGAGTCGATAATTAAAAAAAAACCCGTCATATAATCTATTCAGAGAAATGAATTTCAAAGAAATTGATTATTTGTATTTCATCATAGAAAACATGACTGTATATCGATTAATATGTATTTGTGATGAATAATATGTTTAATATGTTAAAAATAAAATATTATCACCTCCGTTAGTTCAATTAGTTCAAAAGCCTAAGATAAAAAACAAATCTTCATATTTTATTTTATTTTATATTTTGATAATTATTATTCTCTGTTAATTTTACACGAGGCACTCAAAGCTCCCAAATCTCGTTTTATTTTTTTTACTATCCATAATTTTTTGTTTGTTTGTTAATTTGTTGTAATATTTCTTCTCATCTATTTACAAACCATTTAATTATGTATAAGGTAACTGTGGTCAACTTATATTTTATTTCTAGTTGTAATACTAATAAATTAATTTATTATCTATTTCAATGTAATAAATTTCTGATCTCAATGAATATTTTTCTTAGATTGGAAGTGTGAGCATTTGATTCTAAACGCCTCACATTTTTCTATAATATAAACACATAAAAATACGTATATTAATCTCTAGTTAGAATATCCAATTTAAGAATTTTAATAAATAATAGAAACTTTGTGGTTCAATTGTAAAGTTTGTATATTATAACAACGGCAACAAAATATTTCGTAGAATGCAAAGTAAAAAGAGTATTTGAAGGTGGTCGTAATTTATCCCTTTTATATCGGGTACACCCAACATGAGGTCCTTTATCCCGGTTATCCTGTAAAATGGTTTTGTACCCGATTGGCTGGATCAATCTATTTTATGAACACTTTAAAGAAATGCTCGTCCAAGACGCATTCTGCTGTAAAATTATAAATTGGCTTCTGTAAAACTGCATCGGTGTTCTCAATACACACAACAATATAAATGATTTATTATTATAATCCGACTTATTTAAATATCAATATTAATTAGAAGGATTTTATATTATGATTTTCGATATATTTGCTGACTCATTTTAAAGTTTTCTCGCTAATTTAGTTATAAATTGATAAGGTTTAACCTTCAATAAATTATTTAAAGCTTTCACGGAAGAATAAATCAGAAGCCTACTTTTTAAATTGATTTTAAAAAATATTAATTTTGTTACACACTTTTCAAACTAAAAATATATAATTCCCAGTTATTAAAAATACAAGAATATTTAAATTTGAAATAAGCTCTTCAAAAAGAACCTTTTCTCTTATTTTTTAATATTTCATATATTATTATAAAATGCGTAAAGACTATGAAAAATATATGAATTATATAAATACTATAAAAATATTTTCTATTTTAATTTCAGACTATTAAATTTCATTTTAATAATTTTTCGATGATGGATAGAATTATTTAATGATTATTTATTGTGGGCTTAAACACATGAAATAAAATGTAACCAAATGAGTGCAAAAAAATCAGTGATAGAGCACTGCATGGGTTGTCTTTATTATTATTACATAATTTATTCATTTTATTTGTTTTTTTTTATATTTAGGAATAGTGTTTCATAAAAATCCATTACCGCAATAATGTATTATTTTTTTTACAAACAGTATGTTTACACTATCAAATTATGGATCCACTCTTCTAGTATTCATCATAAATGTATTATTAATTTCATAATAGCTGAAGTTATTTGACGAAATTAATCAGAATTAAATGATAATTGACATATTCTATTTTTTTGAATATTATGAAAATTCAGTGAAATATTTTGCATTCTCATATTTTTTACCTTAGCTTCGGTTGGAATGTTCGAAGGTTGATAATTATGCAACTGACCCAAGTTCAACGATCTTCAGATCCCATACAATATAAAATAAGATCCAGAATTGTAATTTGGACCTTCACCAAGATCTTCGCTAATGATCAATTTAGATTATTGAACACGTTAACAATAAAGACCTCCCTTGATGAAATCGTGCAAATTATTATCATCATTCGAACAAATAAATCCATAATAATTTCGCACATTTGCCGCTTTTTTGGCTAACATATTTTCATTTTATGATGACTGTATGGCGATCATAAAGCTTCGTCGTAAAAAGGCCAACAAATGGATTATAAGTGTTCGAGATCCTTTCGTTTATGGACCTTATAAAAATTAGTCCAAAGTATGTTTTTACGACAAATAATTTTCACTATGGGGGTCGGACTTACTTTTCGATAAATTTATTTAGAAACAACTCACACTAACAAATAAAATAGTGAAAAAATCCAGATCTGTATTGTGTTATTTAAAATAAGACAAATTTGAATACGGAAGTTCATAAAACCTGTTTACGGAAAGATTTTTTAAAAAGAATGTGTTGCAATGTTATAAAAGTGTTTTATTAAAGATGAGATGTTTCATTAGATTCTTTTAAAAACATAAGTGTATTAAAAAAACTCTTTTATTTATTTTATTGGTTGGAAGGTTTTATTGAAATTAAAATGTTTTATATATATATATATATATATATATATATATATATATATATATATATATAAATATATACTTATATGTAATTTATTTATTTATTTATTTTAATTAAATTCACAGAATTTTAAGATGAAAAACAAACAATTTTTAAACCAGGCTGCAATTTCACATTTTATTTTTAAAATTGACTTGTTCCATTTTTTATTTTTTCATATTTATAATTCTCATAAAAAACGCAATAAATATTTAAAAAATACTTTTCACTAGTGTCTATATTTTATATATTTATAGTCTTTTAAATAGGTTTTGTTAATTTTATATTTAAAAATATTATTAAATATGTATTTTTAAACGGGCTTCACTTTAATAACAGCCGTAATAAAAGTAAAATAACAATTATTTATTAATATTGTATAGAATATGTACCAACTAAATTCTGGGGCATATTTTTTTAATTAATTGAAGCCTCTGAGGCAAAAACATTTCATTTGCCCAAAATACCAAAAAAGAGTTGAATTTCGATTCCCGTTATATTTTATATTTAAAGAACCCGATCAAACGTCCAAGACCTACTACTCCTACTTCCATTCCAAAACAAAACCAATTTAAGTCGCTGGGGGAGGTAATTTTGTCATCCGATAAGGATGTCAAAAAACCTCCCCCGTTATATCTCAAATCTTCAGGGCACGGTGAAAACTTGACGATTGTCAAGAAATTCATCAATAAATTCCAACTACATTATAAACCAAACGGACAAGTCAGAGTCCAAACCAGCAATATCACTGATTTCAGAGCCCTTAAAGCGGGCCTGAAATCATTAAACAAGGAATTTTTCTCCTTTACGTTAGAATGTGACAGACCTAAAAAATCTGTCATACGAGGCCTGCCTCTGCTTCCTGTAGAGGAAATCAAGCAGGACCTTAGCGACAAAGGATTTAAAATAATAGACGTGTTCCTAATGAAAGGAAAAAATGGCTCCATTACGAAGTCACCCCTATATTTAATAAATCTCAGCAATGAGACAAATATGAGTGACTTCAAAAACACTACTAATATCTGTCACTGTAGAGTGACAATTGAAAAATACTCTCTTGGGAGAAATTCTATCACGCAATGTTTCCGTTGTCAACAGTGGGGACACGCAGCATCCAACTGCAACAACGCATTCAAATGCGTGAAATGTGGCGGCGATCACCAGACTTCCACATGCATAAAGGATGCCACTTCCCCCGCAAGATGCTGCAATTGCGGAGGGGACCACACTGCAAATTACAAAGATTGCCCTGACAGACAGAAGCAGATCAAATTAAGATCAAAGCTGCCAGCTGCGAGACCGGCCACCCAGCGTGCACCAGTGCCGCCCCGAACATCGTCAACGGACGCTCCTGGTCCCAGGTTGCTCGTGGACCAATGGCCGCCCAGGTCATCTCCCCGTCCACATCTCATCACGTGACTGACCTGTCATGGGCACAGATTGCCCAAGGTCCCACCACCACATCTACTGCGAAGAACATTACCGCCCCAATCTCTAGCGCTGATATGCCGATAGGAGACCTGATGACTCTTGTATTGAAGGTTCAAGAGCTTCAGCGGAAGCTAAAGACATGTCAGACAAAGAATGAAAGGATATATCTCATCATGGAGCTCGCCGCATCGCTTGATAATGTCTAAGGTTAGTCACTGTTCTAATATTAAGATTGTTGCTTGGAATTCCCGGGGAATTTCAAATAAATTCGACGAAATGATTGACTTTATGTTAAGAGAAAGTGTTGACATTGCATTGATAAGTGAAACGTTTCTTAATACAAATATAATTCTGAGAAGACCAGGTTTTGTAATACATCGCAACGATCGAGTTTGCAAAACAGGCGGTGGTGTTTTAATCGTGATGAAAGACTCTATATGTCATTCGAAAGTTGTAATTCGTAAAACTAACTCAATTGAAGTAATAGCAATTAGTGTATCTATTAATAATAAAACTCACATTATTGCCTCGGTTTATAAGCCACCCAAAATAGAAATTTGTCAAGATGATATCCACAAAATTATGTCTCTCGGTAAGGATGTTATAATTGCTGGTGATCTTAATTGTAAAAACACTTTTTGGCACTGTATTCGCGGAAATAAGGATGGCCGTTTACTAAGAGAATATTGTGATAAAAAAGACTTTCGTATCCTTTTCCCCGAAAGTCCAACGCATTTCCCACCCAAAGGATATCCATCCATCCTTGATATTGCAGTGGTTAAGGGTTGTCCTTCTCTCACCGAAGTTGACGTAATACAGTCACTTTCCTCCGATCATCTCCCTATTGTATTTAACATCGGCGGAAATTACAAAATCACCAAAAAAACCTTCTTTAGTTATGAGACGGCTAATTGGAACGCTTACAAAACTCATATTAACAATAACGTTACACTTAAATTCGACACTAACAACACATTTCACGTTGACAATGCAATCACTACACTCACAGATTCTATTAAGAACGCCGCCGCCTTATATATTCCTGTTAAAACCATTAACAATACTTTTAAGAACAAACTTCCATCTGAAATTGTGGACTTAATTCATGTAAAAAATAGATTAATGAATCAGTGGCGAAAGAAAAGAAATTGTAAACTCAAATCTGTCATAAATGCGCTAATTTTAGAAATTAAACATAAAATTAAAATTCATAAAAATGAATCCTGGGAACAGAAGATAAGGTCTCTCAAAACACAAAATAACTCACTTTGGCAGATGTGTAAGTCGATGACTAGAAAAACATCCTTTATCCCTCCGCTCAGGAGCGAAGACTGTAATAAAATTATTTACAAGGCTCAGGAGAAAGTTGATCTCATCGCTGAAACATTCGTTAAAGCACACACATTGACACATAATGACACTACAGATAGTCTCACAGAACAAGCAGTTACTAAGTCAATTAGGAATCTTCACAACTATTCTGAATGTGAGATTGACGAGGTAACTCTTTCTGAAATCTCTGATATTATTCAAAACTCAAAACATAAAAAATCACCAGGACACGACAACATTAACAACACTCTTATTAAACACTTACCACAAAAGGCTCTTGATTGTTTGGTTAAAATATTTAACTCGTGTCTTATTCTTGGATATTTTCCAGATAATTGGAAAGCAGCTAAAGTAGTCCCTATATTTAAACCTGGTAAAGACAAATCCCTTCCCAGTAGCTATCGTCCTATCAGTCTCCTCCCCTGCATGAGTAAAATCTTAGAGAAAGTCATATTAACCCGCCTGCGAAAAACTCTGGATTGCGTCATTCCTAATGAACAATTCGGATTTAGACCGGGCCATTGTACCACTTCACAACTAAAAAGAATCTCACAGCATGTTAGAGGAAATTTTAATAATAAAAAAAGTACGGGAATGATTTTTCTGGACTTTGCCAAAGCTTTTGATGTAGTCTGGTTTGATGGTATCATTCACAAACTAATTAACACTAACACTCCACCATATCTCACCAAAGTTATTCAATCTTATCTTACTAACAGAAAATTCTCAGTAGATATTAACAATGTTAAATCTGTACAGCATCCAATCCTTGCAGGAGTTCCGCAAGGAAGTATTATCGCTCCTTATCTTTTCAATCTCTTCATCCATGACATCCCTATTCCTCGTAATTGCTCCTTGGCTCTTTACGCGGATGACACCGCTATATTCACATCATCTTACAGATTAGACACAATTCGTAGACGCCTCCAAGCATCTGTAGACCTACTAACACAGTATTACTCTCGCTGGAAATTAAAACTCAACGAAAGTAAAACTGAAGCAATAATATTTACTAACAAAAGAAAGCGATCCCACATCCCCCCTCTTAGTATCAATAACGAACAAATTCCTTGGCTCAAAGAAGTCAAGTATTTGGGAGTTATCCTAGACTCCAAGTTAAACTGGTCCAAGCATGTGAAATATGCTGTGGACAAGAGCAACCTGGCTATTAACACCTTATATCCACTTATTAACAGGCGTAGTCAGCTGTCACCCAAGAATAAGCTACTTCTTTATAAATCAATTATCAGACCGATTCTCTTGTATGGATGCCCAGCTTGGTCTACTGCGGCAAAAAGTCAAATTAATAAAATTCAAATTGTCCAAAACAAGTGTCTTAAGATGGCCTTGGATCTTGAACCTGGCACATTTCTTAAAGAAGTCCACGAGGACATTAAGTTAAAAATGATCAAAGCAAATATCGCAGATTTGAGTAAAAAACATTACACTAAAATGACTAACTTCCCGACTAACCCAATCATAAGACATGTAAATAAAAATATGTCTCGAGGAAACGAAAGTTCATTTTACCAATGAACTTCCAAAACTGATATTATTTTTAAAAAATATAATAAAATTTCCAATAATCCACTCAACTCAAATTTGGTTTTACCCAAACAAATTGTTATTTAGTTTTTAAGCATTATATATTTTGTAACTGTTTTGTTAATATTGCTTTTATCGTTGTTATTATTTATTAACCTTCAAATTTGTAAATGGGTTTTATTTTTTTTCCCATTCTTTCTATAATTAAATACTATTACTCATGTCAAATTGAAATAAAACATTCTCATGTTAGTTATAGGTAAAAAGATGTAAACACTCTGTACACCTAAGTCAATTTCCAAAGATGTATTGTTCTATCAATCAATGTAAAAACTTATGTTAATAAAGAAATTGTAATATATATATATATTTTATATTCATTATGCAATCAATCCACTGTTGTTTTTTTGCTACACTCATTCTCTCAATGTACATACAAAATACTCAATTTTTATTAATGGAGGACTATTATTTAATTATTGTCCTTGATCAATCCCTTGTGTGAATTAGTCACAAATATTTGGCATATAATTTGTCACGGTTTAGTGTGTAGAAAGTGTGAAGTCACGAGATGAGATTGATACAGGCTTTTGTTGCTTTGTAAAATGTCACGATTGGAATTCAGACGAGGCAAGGTCGCTTCGATCGTTCCTTCGCATCATTTAATCAAAAGATATTATAAATATTGATTTATGATATGTGGATTACATATAGAAGTATAGGAATTCTTATCTACAATTTGAGCTAGTTAATTATTATGCTTGAAAGTATTTTTCTTAGAATAAATGAACGTAAAACCACATGCGCTTCTTGATTTGAGTGACTAAAATATTATTTTTAGAGGGTTTTTAATAATATGTTTTTTTAGACACAACAACTTGTTATTTAATTTTCTATCGGTGATTTTAATTATTACTAGTTACACAGGTCACCGACTTAATAATCAGTATTTACCTTACAATACAGGAAATCAGAGTAAACCTGGATCAAGACGATCGATCGGAATTTTAATAATGTTATTCCCGATCAGATTATAAAAATAACTTGAGCGGGATTTGAACTCATGACCACAGTATTTTTTAATATAATATTATAATTAAAATACTTAAATTATCTTAAAAAATTAGATTAATTTGCCATCAAAACAATGTTACAAAACCTAATTTGTAGGAACACAACCAAAATTAAAATACAACCTTTTTATTGCTATTTATTTCAACACATTTTTATACCTAATTTATAACTGACCTCACTTTAATAATGATGAGACGTCATTTTCATCCAAAACTAGTTTTTTTGTTATTTCCAAATAGCCACACATTCCAAACAAAAGTGTGCATTGATTATTATTTTATTTTTAAACTGATGCGGAAACATCTCAATCAATTATATATTTATTTAATTAAACGATGGTGTTTTTGGTTTAGTGGTTGTTTTATGGGTAATATGTGTGTAAATTATTTTAATGAGTTAAATTTGAACTTTATATGTACTAACATGATGTCATATTTGATTCATACCTTAGTTAAATAAGGAACTTGATAATCTTTGACCTTAAGATGTATTAACTAAGTGAACAAGTATTCCAGACAAACGATTATCATAGAAATGATCCCATCAGCATAATAATAATAAAACTGTGACAAGTAACATGAAAACAGCAAAAACTATTTTTGAAGATTTAATAACGATGGCTGGATAATTTATTAGTTTTAAAGGTGTGAATTTCAAAATGTAAACAGACCTATAAAAATGTTTAGCGTCTCAATTTGTATTCAAGTCAATATAAAGCATAGATATAGGTCAAGATAAAAAAAATGATATTTAACAAATTATTCGAGGATAATCCGAGCCCATAATATGTATCTTTTGTGTTGTTATTTACAAGCAATAAAATGCGGTGTTTGTTCATAGAAATAATCTCCGCATATTTACAATTTCCTTACTAATTATACTATAAAATAGAATTATCGCGACTCGTTTGGATGTGCTTTAAATTATATAAGATTCCACGAATAAGAATCGCGCAATAAGTGAATTTAATTAGTATTAAACTCACGTACATTATAATAATGTCACATTTAATGCTAAATATACAATGTAAAGCATCATTCAAATGATTCACTGAAATATTAACTCAAGAACCATACATTATTATTAATAAGAAAATAAGGATAGGTTGTCATTAAATATAAATTATTGAAACATGCGGATTAAATAACATACAGATTTTCCTGCAATAAAAAATTATCCTAAAAAACTTATGCTTGCTTAAAAAATCAATCCCATGTATTATTTACAATGGATACCAAAATTTTTCTTTATTGTATTATAAATGTAAATATACAAACATTGTATTTTAACTTAGCAGTAAAATTTAGACAATCTATTTTACTTGAAATATATTTTTTCCTCAGACTTTAAACGTCAATGGTATAAAAATACATCCAACCCTATCTTACAAGTTTTTCAAAGTATGTGTAATAAAAAATATAAAGAAAAAAATAATTAGCTATTTATGTAATATAGGTGCAGAGTGGAATTACTTTCTATTTGTTTATTATTAAAGACTAATATATTAAGCACCCATTCTGTATTAAAAATGCTTAATTTTTTCGGTTCTCTAAATATTTTTTTTATTAAAAAAAATCCACAACTAAAGAAATGTATTAGCGTAATTTATGGTTTATTTGTTGATATTAATATCAAGTGAAAATTTAGAAATAAAATACTGTGACAACCATTCGTTGTGAATTGCTCAATTTCCTGATTATTAAATAAAAATTTAGATTTATTTCTTGGTAAGTTCAAATATTTTTCATTGTTAAAAAGTCTTTACCATTAGGAACATTTGTAAAATTTTATTTGTACATCAAAAATTGATATGTTTGAAATTCTTTTCGTTATGCTATAAATATTATTAATTAAATATTGTTTTCATCACAAACCGGCCTTGGCACATTTCTTTTCTCAAATTCTCAAATATTGTATCTAATCAATAATAAAGCATCACATTATACAGTTTCTTGCTAATTTCTCTTATCTATTCTATTGAATAACTTTGGAATATTCGTTTTAATGACGAAATCATTAAGGGGTCAAGATTCTTCACAAAATGTCACACTCAGTTAATCAATTCGTACACAAATAAAAATAAGTTCAAATACATTTATCATATAAATTTAATTTAAAAAACTTTTCTATAATTATTTTATCCTCTGATTTAATACTCTTTTTCTGACTTATTAATCAGTATAATTAGTATTTGTATTTGCTATTAGTATTTGTATGTATTATTATTATTGTTATTATTTTAATATGTCTAAAATGTATTTTAATTTTATCCAGGAATAATCATTATAATTTATTTTTTGTTGTTAAAAATTCAATATAATCAGAAATTCATATTATCTTTTTACAGTGATTTATTGCATCTTAATATATTATTCAGTTGCGTGTATACCACCGTTGAGTAAAGACGTATAGTAAAGTGCTCCCGCATGGTGTCGCAAGTTCGAAAGTGACGAGTGCACAAGTGACACAACCACAAACCGGTCTTGCTCCGATTTCTCCTGTCCGGTATCATACTGTTCACTTTTATTACACTGTAATTTCTCCACACTATATACAAGACAATGGAACTGGATCATCAATGTCCTGTTGCCGCATCGACTACAAATACGCTAGATTCTTGGATCAAAGCCCCGACAAAAACAAAGAGAATATCCAGTCCGGAGAATGCCAGTAAAGCCAAACAGGCATGCCCAAATAAGAACTGGCTTGCTGTGCCAACAACAAATCGCTTTCAACAATTAGAAGACAAACAAGAGGAGCAGGCGATTGGCAAAAATACGCCAAAGCCACCACCTATATTTGTGCACGCAGTAGAGAATATAAAACCACTGACAGACTTCTTAGAGCAAGTAGCTCAAGGAGCATACTACATTAAACAGCTGGGTAAAACCCAAGTAAAAATACAGATCACTAAGTCTGAAAAATATATACCTGTAATCACAGGTTTAAAAAATAGAGATACCGAGTTTCATTCGTATCAGACGAAAGAAAGCCGATCATATAAGGCTATAATAAAAACCTTCACCACACGGCAGATATCGCCGAAATAAGCGAAGAGCTCGCAAGTCACGGCCATGATGTTATCAGAATAACAAACATGTTGCAAAAAACAAACAAAACCCCACTGCCTATGTTTCTTTGCGAATTGAGACAAAAAGAGAATAACAAAGAAATTTTCAAAATTGACACCATACTTAGGTGTAAAGTCGTAATCGAGCCACCAAGACCTCAAAAAGAGGTCATACAATGTAAAAAGTGTCAAAGATACGGACACACCGCGAAATATTGCAACAGGACTCCGCGTTGCGTAAAGTGCGCAGGTGAGCACGCAACAACTGATTGCAACAGAACAACAAGAGACAACAATGTGAAGTGTGTCAACTGCAACGGGAATCACCCGGCAAATTATAAAGGTTGCGAAACACGCAAAAAGGTACAAACAAGCCAATTCCCCGTATTAAGAAAGAAAATAATTTCAAAACAGACAAACAACTTGACTAACACTACAACTTTCAAAACCAATGACATGCCAAAGTCGTATGCTCAAGCCACCAAAAATATCGAGCCAACTCCCGAAAAACCACAAGACAATATTATAAATAATTTAATAATTAAAATGGACAAACTCATTGAACTTGTCATGAAAACCATGGACAACATGACACAGATCATGGCAGCTCTTGTCCTAAATAAAAAATGATTCCATTATTAAAAATATGTCTTTGGAACGCCAACGGTCTTGGACAACATAGCCAAGAAATAAAATTATTTTTAAAAGAAAAAAACATTGACATAATGCTTATATCGGAAACACACTTTACCGAAAAAAGCTACATAAAAATTCCCATGTATACTATATATACGACGAATCACCCCGATGGAACTGCGCATGGCGGAACAGCGGTGATAATTAAAAACACTGTGAAACATCATCTCACTGAAAAATATGATCGAGACTTTCTCCAAGCAACCACAATTGCTGTCGGAGATACAAATAATTATGTATATATATCGGCTATTTACTGCCCACCCAAACACTCGATTAAACGAGAACATTTTGACGATTACTTCAGAACACTTGAAGCGGATAAATTCATCGCAGGTGGGGACTTCAATGCCAAACACCAACAATGGGGGTCTAGACTGGCCACACCCAGGGGGAGAGAACTGTATAAAAGTATGGCAAACAACAAGTTGACCCATCTATCGACTGGTGAACCAACATATTGGCCTACAGATAGAAGAAAAACACCGGACCTCATAGACTTCTGCGTAGTGAAAGGAATTCCAATCGAAAGACTGAGCGCAGAATCTTGCCTCGATCTGTCATCAGATCACTCACCTGTTATTATTAAATACAGCTTGCTACAACCAATTATCAAACCCAGTAAATTTACACTCGGTAACCGTCACACAGATTGGGAATATTTTAGACATATCTTAAATGAAAATTTGAAATGTGATATACCATTGAAAACAGAAGACCAACTTAACACCGCAGTTATTCACTTTCAAAATCAAATTCATTCCGCAGTGAAAAAAGCCACGCCCAATATGTCAAAAAAACCACACTCAACAGATGAATTTCCCCGCTGGATTCAGGAAAAATACATGAAAAAAGACGCATTCGTAAAGAATGGCAAAATACTCGAAGCAAGGAACTCAAGAGAAAACTGAACGAAGCAATAAGAGATATTAAAAATATCCTATGTGAATGGAAAATAAAGGGATTCAATCCTATCTGGAAGGTCTTACAGCAACCGACGCTACAGATTATTCTCTATGGAAAGCTACAAAAAAACTAAAACGGCCCCAAATATCCATACCGCCCATCAAAACGGCTGACGATAAATGGGCAAAAACTACCAGAGAGAAATCAAACGAGTTTGCGAAACATCTCAAGGAAGTATTTACACCAGCGGAAAGGATGTGTTCCCCTGAAGAAGAAAGTCACATTCATAATTTATTAGATAGTACGGAACATAAAGAAAACTATTATGTCAAAATTGGACTTCAATGCGTCAAGCATGTTATAAAATATGAAGTACGCGCAAAAAAAGCGCCAGGACATGACATGATTACCGGGAAGATAATCAAAGAATTGCCAGATATCGGATTAAGATTTCTAACCATAATATTTAACGCGATACTTAGAATGGGTAGCTTCCCTAGACAGTGGAAAATAGCAGAAATTATTATGCTACCTAAACCAGGTAAACCACCCGAAGAAGTCACTTCATATCGACCGATAAGCCTCCTGCCAATATTTTCCAAAATATTTGAAAAAATTCTACTGCGCAACATGAAACCAATACTTTTTCAAGAACACATGATCCCTGATCATCAATTCGGTTTCAGAGAAGCGCACTCGACAATTGAACAAGTTCATCGAGTTGTGACGATCATAGATCGCTCCATACAAGAAAAAAACTACTGTTCAGCAGCATTCTTAGATATCAGTCAAGCTTTTGACAAAGTCTGGCACCCAGGCCTGCTTTATAAAATCAAAGGAAAACTGCCCAAAAACATGTATGATATTATCAAATCGTACTTGACCGATAGACAGTTTTTTGTTAAATATGACAACGAAACTTCAAATCTTAATACCATAAGATCTGGAGTACCGCAAGGGAGTGTACTAGGTCCTGTACTGTATCTAATATATACAAACGATCTCCCAAAAACCGACAACACAACACTGGCTACATACGCTGACGATACCGTCATACTCGCTTCGGACAAAGATCCAACAGCTGCCTCACAATTCCTCCAGAAACACCTTGACGCAATACAGAAATGGCTTGAAGTATGGAGAATTAAAGTAAATCAAACCAAATCGACACACGTGACATTCACAAACAAAAACAGACATGTCCACCAGTGAAAATTGGTGGGAAAAATATTCCACAAGAAGACTCGGCTAAATACCTCGGTATACACCTTGACAGAAGCCTAACATGGCAAAAACACATTAAGACAAAGAGACTTCAAATGGAACATAAAAAAAGACAAATGTACTGGTTGATTGGCAGACATTCCCAACTCACACTTACAAACAAGCTATTGCTGTATAAAGCAATAATTAAACCCATTTGGACATATGGATGTCAACTGTGGGGGACAGCTAAGGATACTCATATCAGCAGTATCGACAGGTTACAAAACAAGACCCTGAGAGCAATTTTAAATGCTCCATGGTATGTACCCAACTGGGTCCTATTACAGGACTCTAAAACAATGACAGTACGCGAAGAATTGAAAAAATTCAGCGAAACGTACCAAAGTAGATTAAAAAGTCACCCGAACGTACTAGCGAGGGACTTATTGACCGTAGACTACGCAAGACGTCTACAAAAATACAGACAACTTGACTTGCCAGCAAGATTCAAGGACTGACAGTGGTGTTTACTTGATAAAACAAGTATGAACACTTGAACACTTATAACCTAAACACAACGCCGGGATTGAGTCGTCACTGGACAACCAACCCTCAAGACAATGTGACAACAGACGACGAGTAAGATGTCTTTAAGACAAGTACTCAAGGAAGTATGGAAATCGAAATGTATTGTGTGGTGCTTGGTGTAATGTGTGGGCATAAAATATTAGTTAAAGTTGAGCTGTAAAAATATAACTGCTCGTGTTAATTATGTAAACTAGTCATTTTTATGAATTAAACATAATTTATGTAAAACATAATAACTAAATATCAATCATATGAGGCGTATAGTTCCATAACCACGAAATCAACATTGATTTTGATTAAAACGACTTAATCACAAACATTATTATCAAATTTTAATGTATGCATATGCGATATTGTTTATTCTTCCATACATTATTATTAAATAATTTATAAAAATTATTAAAGCACGAATATTTGTATCGCTATGTTGAATATGCGCGCTATTTTATAACTCCCTTTTATCAATACATAATCGTCTTAATATAAAAAAAAATCATCATAATCCTGATGAGCAGTGCTTTATATTTTTCAAATAATATAATAAGACATAATGAGTCCGTGGTTAGGGAAATGAATGCCCTAAATACTATACAATATATATATATATATATACTTATATATATATATATATATATATATATATATATATATATATATATATATATATATATATATATATATATATATATATATATATATATATATATATACTACATATATATATATATATATATATATATATATATATATATATATATATATAACTTTCTATATATATATATATAATAATGACTGAAAATATTTATGAAATGTGTTTAATCAAATTAGTCGAATGTGTCCATTGTTGAATATTTTACTTAGGTTACTTTTTATATCTTAAGCCTCCTTGTGGCCCAGTGGTTAGTGTAACGGATTCGTGAGTGAAGACTCCCGGGTTCGATTCACGGCACCGGAGTCACTTGGTAGATCTAGCTTAGCAAACTAGATCTTAAGTACTCATTGCTGTGTGGTGGCCTGGGAAACCATCTCTACTATATTCTCCCGTAAAGGCCAAGGTGGCCTGGCCAACCCCTTATAAAGGGACTCCCGTCAATAGGGAAGGCTTCACGATATATATTATATCTTAATTATAGAATTTATATATTGATTCCATTTAGTTCTTCAACCAGGTAATTGTGTATTATTCCAGTGTAATAATGAAGCCTTTTCTAATTATCAAATAAATAAAAATAATTTGTTGTATTCGTGTTTAGGTTAGGTTAGGTGTCGTATTTATTGACAAAAAAAATATTTTTTCACCGTTAATTCAATTGAAATGCATTTGGCATGTACAAGCATCGAAATTGTCATCGTTATTTAGGTATAATTGAATGCGCGTGTCTCATTAGTTTCACGTGAATGTCTCCGATTACCTAATCTCCATAATATTTAGCATGGCTTATATAATGCAGGCGGGCATCCAGGCGTCAGCTTGTCGCCTTGTTTGGGGATAAAGGGACACAATAATAAGAATAAGAAGCAGCACAGGTAATACGAAGGCTTTGCAGAGGTGTTAATGTTGGCTTTCGATACGGTCAACGAACGATGGGGAATCTGGCGACCTCAGAAGGTCACCCAAATACAATATCATGATGAAGACCGACCTCTTGAACTTCTTTCACTTTCCAGATATAACAGAACACATTTATCAATATCAATCACATGGCGTTATGTAAAGAGATATCATAAGGACTAAAGCCCACAATTAGAATTTATGTATGTACGAGTATTTATTATTGTTTTTTATGGCTATTTAATAGGAAGCTAATACGGTTTTCATATGATGAAAACACTCATCACAATATTATATAAAAGGAGTCTCCCAATAAATACTGTTTTTTGAGAATTGTAATTTATTATGCATTATTATATAAATATCTTTATATTTTATTGAAATTGATTTAATATTATTATCATTAAAATACCTGTTTCGAAATTTTATATTTTTATTTATTGTAGTAAAATAGTTATATAAAATATAATTCTTCCATCTGGTAACACTGATGGATCTGTACAGACATACAACATACACACACGTTCAACAATTATTTATATTAAAAAATATTAACTAAAGATTGACAGTTGAGCATTGTTAAAAATCAACTACAAAATTCTTCAAAATTCTTGTCCACGTTTACTCTGATTTCCGGTATTGTAAGGTAAATACTGATTATTAAGTCGGTGACCTGTGTAACTAGTAATAGTTAAGATCATTGACAGACAATTTGTTGTGTCTAAAAAAACGAAATTTGTAAAAACCTTATCTATAATCCTTCAGGGAAAATGAATAATGTGGTTCATTAATCTTAATTTACTATTTTATATACAGACTTAGGGGGCGGAAGTGCAAATAATGGATTCAATTGTTATCTGATGAGGTTTTATATATACGACCAAGCCTAACTACTAACTACTAACTGAATACTAAAATTAATATATATATAGTATATATATATATAGCAGTATATATATATATATATATATATATATATAAATATATATATATATATATATATATTTATATATATATATATATATATATATATATATATATATGTATATATATATTTTTTTTTTTTTTCAAATATTAAAAAAAATGCTTTGTCGCAATCGCAATATACCTTTTTTATAAGTACCTTTATCTATCTACTTAAAAAAATTCAAACATGTTACCCATTTTGTAATATTTAAGAGCAATTTATATAAAAAATATTTCTGCTTAAAATTGAAATAAATTATTTATAATGATATTGTTGGATTTAAACTATCAAAGCAAATGTTGCAGATTTAAATGCACTCTATATTATACAAACTATTAAATAACATTGTCCTGTTAAATCTTATATGATTTTCTCCAAATGTATACATCTTATCTTAAGCTTCGTTTTCACAGTATTGGATTTGGTTTATTTCAAACACACAATTTGGTTTTAGAGTATCGAATTTCATGAGGCCAAACAAAGATCTCAACTGTCGATAGGTAAACTGCATTGAAAATTTAAAGCCAAACACTTTTACTTTAACTTACAGTGTAAACAGTTTATTTTCAATCCAACACTCGACCGAGAGAACAATAAAGTCTGATTTAATCAGTTGCTTAAAATATTATACGCAATCTGAAACGGAGAGATTAAATTTATTGAGTCGTCATTGTCATACTTATAAAACAAGAATTTATTTTGTGCTCTTTGATTGATGAAATAACCTCTGGGACTTTTACCTCCATTTTGTTGTATATATTTAACATCAGTATTTCGATTTTGAACTTGTTTGTCTTTCCGACCGTAATATAATGAATGGGCTCAGCTGTAAAATAATTCACAATTTAATTAAACTTTTGGCCGGGGGCCCTTATTTAACATTAATTCATATCAACCCTTTAGAATTTTTGAAACGGACCACTTATGGGACCGCAAAGAGGTGGACATAAAATTGTGTTGAAGAATTTTAACCCAACTATTAATCCGCACAACTGACCCTCGCATTAACATTTCAAACCTCAATTATTTGACAAAAGACCCTGGAACGGTTCGTGAATTTCCTCCTTTTAACATTATAGACCTCAATTGATGAAAATTGTTTAATTTAGCCTTCAAAGGAATGACGCTGAACTACAGCGAAACTCGATACCGTATAATGACGACTCATGTGAAAATATATGGAAATGGACAAGCATACAAAAAACTACCAACAATTATTTAAAAAAAAACTTTTGCCTATCATACGGTTATTTTATTCGTAGAATAAATATAATTTTTATTAATTTAAGTTTTTTTTAAACTTCTTTACTAACAATTATTATAAACTAACCTAACCTAACCTAACAATGATTATAAATTATGAAATATGTTAAAAAAAAACCTTTTTTTATATGAAAATCTTGGCCAGTAGGTTGAAAGGTTTTCGATAGCTGAAAATTGTAGAGTACTGCACGGTTTACATTTTTATTACACATATTCCTATCTTATTCGGTATAATTATTATTTAATTTGAATTTTCGCATATTATTTGATATTAACAAAACTATCTTAACGCATAATAATATCAATAAAATAAAATAATTATTTTTTTAAATTTGCATTCAACTTTATATGTAGTTGATAAGTGTAGATGTACATCAAATATAATAATAAAGCAAATCGTTGCAGAGTTCGGATACGTCAAAGAACTACATTACACCCACTTGGACAAGGTCTTCTTTACAATTGTGTTTTTTGCTTATTGAAATAATTAATTTAAATTATACAAATGCTTACGAGGATATTAAATTGAATAAAAGAATAAATTTGTTTGCTTATAGAAAAATTATTAAAATAACTAATAATAAACCTATCCATATAAAAACATATTATGGCTGAGTAATAGTATTTTTTAAATTAAGGTAATTTTTTTCATGTAATGTTTTTTTTTTCAATATTTTGTCACATTTTTAATTGATTAGTCAGAATTCGCATGAAACGGTGACAATCCGGACATTTTGTAGGTGTAATTTATGCGCGGAAATTGTTACCGTTCCATTCAAATCCTGACTCAAACATTAATAATATAACATATCGAAATAAAGAAAAAGTTTAGACGATTAAATATCTTACAAAAGTTCCATATTTTGTCACACTACATATAAGTAAAAGAGTTAGTTACCTACTGTAACGCGTCTTTGGTAGTAAACCAAAGTAATATTGGATCGGATCCCAAAACATCCCCTTTGTGAAGGGGTGGAGTGTCATTTATTTGTAAATGCATACAATGACTGACTCTAAAATTTATGTGTACAATCAAAATGGGATGTGATGTGGTTGAGTCCATAAAATGTCCATCGACACTTTGGCAAGGCGCCCGCCATACCCGGCGTTGGCGCCATCATTTCAAGGCTCCAATACTACTACTACATTCTATTAAGAATTTTATTTATATATAAAAAATATCACTACAACCATCAAGACTTATATCAACAAATAAATTGTTATGTATAAGCGATACGAAGAATGCAGAGTGCTTTTTACTGATTCCGGCAGTGATTTTCATGTAATCTAACTCCTGAAGTATTTATTTATCGAAATGAAACTGAGCTGTATATTACAGTCTTAGAGTCTAAGCCTCTAAATTGAGATTATTAATAGAGATTAAATGATCATGGTTTTGAATTCTACCTGAATTTAAAAAAATATTTGATCGGAAATAATTTTAATAAAATCTCGAAACGATTGTCTCATTGATATACGATTACACTATTTTTCAGAATAAAATAATAATAAAAAATAAAGACGACACAAAAAAACCTTTAAATCATGATATGAAAATAAACAGAGTTAACATAATTATAATAAATTGATCACATTATTAATAAATGAATTGGAAAATAACAACAAAACCTAAATAATTCAATTTTACAAATGACGTGTCAGTAATGCTTCTTAAAACAATTATATTTTCAAAAAAGGCTTTAATTTTTTGGATTATAATAAATAGAATTTATAAATTACACATACCAACAAAATTATTACAAAACTTAAATTTATTTTGTGAAAGATTTTTTTATAACCTAACCTAACCAAAGTAAACAAAAGTAATCACTCTCATATTCATTTATAATTTGCATGTAATTAAGATACAATAATGAAGACATTAATATTTATAAATAAATATGAATATTAAAACCAGTAGTCATATTAAAGTAATTAAAATAATAATCAGTGTTGACAGGTTTGTGATATTTTCATATATTGATAATTATGTTGATGATTCTAATTGCGGAATGCTTTCAAAATCAACCCATAAATACACTGGAATCTCCAAAGATAGTTGCATTTCCTGTATTCATATTAATATTATCATCCCTTATTTAGTATTTAATTAGATGTTTTATTAGCGAATATAAATGTAATGAATCGTCATAAAATATAGAATTCCCTTGATCGTGTAAATTAATAATAGTATATTTCAAATTGATTCTATTTTCGCCCTTGAATTGTTTTACGACATCCATTTTAATATATCTACAATTTTTGTATCAGCAATAAATGTTGCCATACATAAATTCAAACTTAATTCCTTTGTTTACAGTTTCAATGCGGAATTTCGTATATGTCAGTTTGGGAAAACAATTTTTATTCGAATATTATTGTGATGATTCGGATAATATTTAGTTTATCCATAGGCGAGTCGGATTATTTTCTAATAAATTATATTATTTATGACTTTTTCTTAGATTTTTCCAACGATATGCTACATAAAAGGCGCATTGAAGAACACAGTGAATCATCGGCTCATTACTAATAGAACAAGATTCTCGGCAACCAATAACAATTTATTGTCAAATGATAAAATATTACATATTATTTTAATGGAGGAAGGTTGAATTGTAAAGGAATGTCAATGTGAGCATCATCAGGATAAACCGATCGTAACCTTCTTGTACTTATCGAGAAATGCATTCAATGGAGAACAATCTCGAATTTTAATTTCATAATTTGCACACATTTCTATTCGAATAATCTATTGTTTTATTTAACAATTATATATATAGTTTTATTAGCAGGTATATATTTTGTGATTAATTAAAACTTACTTTACGCTAATGACAGTAATGAGAAAACAGAATGACAGAATGGTGTCGAAAGAAATCCATCTAAATATTTTAATTCATATAAATTAATATATTTTTAACTTTATATAAATTACTATATAACAAGTATCGTATACTTGAATAACAAACACTATGAATAACGTATAATAATTTAAAAAAACATGTATTTAATTAACAATGAAAGGGTACATTTCTTAAATAAAATATGGTTTCCCCCAAGCAAACTGTTATTTGTTTTATTTGTAGTACTTATTTTACTGTCAATGGGCTTCAACAAAAGTATTTATTTATTTTCTATATTTATTTGTCATTTCTACGACTATTTTTGTATATTTATTTGTCATTTCTACGACTATTTTTGTATGTTTATTTGTCATTTTTGTATTTTTTTTTGTATATTTATTTGTCATTTATACGACGAATTTTAACTTAACGTAATTAATTTGGAAACTATTTGTTAAGGAAGAGGTTTAGGTTTGATTTTAAAAAAAACATAACAATAACTAAATTTTATTACTAAAAAATTAATAACATGTTATTTTATAATATTTGGCTTAGATTTACATATTTTTTAAAAATAAAAATATTTTAGCATAATATCTTCATTGAATATTCAGAATGTAAATATGTACATATGATTTATATATAATTACTCAGTCTTCATAAAATAATAAATAATATTAAAAGGTCATTGTTAATTTCCATAGTAGAGATTTGGTGGTGATTAATCTATTATATTTTTAGAAATAAAACTGTCGACAAATTTTAAAAATTGATATAATTTCCAACAGTCGACAGTCGAAAAGTTCGACAGTATATTGTATGACGAAAGTTTTTTGACAGTCAGAATTCGGCCGATATAGATGATAAATGCCATCAATTAAAATCTGAAATTCGATTTATTCTCACATTCTGATTTATGCCTTTTTTTATCTCAATGTATGAAAATATGAAGACGGGTGATTGATGGTCATTTAAATGTCAAATGATTAAATATGTATATGACGAGATATGTAATTCACATATTATACCTGAAGGAAGTCAAAAGTTACATATACGATAATAAAGTGTCTAAATAAAGATGGTATCGAATGAAAATATTAACGTTTAAGTAAATTGTGTCAGTGGAAATTATATTAGCCTTCATTTGGACAACCGTTTAAGGAAATGCGTGGGACAAAATGTTGAACAGCCTTGCTTTTCCAGAACAAATGCATTGTTTTTATGTTAATTTAATATTGAATTCATATTTAAAAATGTACAAATAAATTCAATATCTTGTCATTTTAAAGGCCAATACCAAATTTGTAATAAATCATTGGTTTTTTATAAAAACAATGAGTCAAATTAACGCCTATTTTAATTCTGTAATTTAATTCAACGAGATTATTTTTATTAAATTTAATTTAAGTAAAAAAACATATTAAAATCACGGTATATTATTATAATTAATCTTATTACTAGTAAAAAAACTTATTTTTATTACTAACCGGTTAACAAATTATTAATTAATAATTTAATATTAAGGGTAAAAAAAATATTTTTAAGAAACCCTACCTTTTCTTAGTTATTATCTCATAATTTAATCGCAATAATAAAGAAAATCTCGATTTCTAAAATTCCAACCTATAAATTAATGTTTAAAATAAAATAAAGAAAACACTTGAACACATAAAAATAATACAAAACTCAATATAAAAATAAGTTTTTCTGTTCACTTCACGAATTTATAATAAGCTGAATTCAAATTCGATATTTTTTTACTATCAGATGCTTATTGATTGCTCTATTTTTTTATTTGATATAAAATTAATAAGCATATCAATGATTTTATTAAATTTATATGTGATTGTATTTCATTCATAATCTATATTTAATTATCGAGACGTATCATTTCAATACTAAGTGGATTACGGTCGTTCTTTCGCATTCGATTTTAATTAAAACTTCTCAACGGACTAAATATTCGTATTGATTAATACTTTCACGCAAAAACAAAGATTGAATTTTACCGGATTCAAGTTTAGGCGAAAGTTTCAGGGACGCAATGAAAATTTCACGCCACATTTCATCTAGTAATGTCCCCTCGTGAAAAAGTTCCTTCTTCAAATCAATGCTGGAACGTTAAATTCATAATCCCGATCCTGAAATCGATTAATTATATCCCTCCAGACGATATTCGACTGTTGTAAATTTTAAAGCAAAATCACAAGATTGTGCTGAAAATTTTCACCACTCAATATAATAATGTAGAAGACTCTCTCTTTAAAGAGAAACATTGCTTATTATAGACTACATTTCCATACATGAGTACACTTGAATTAAGTCTAATATTAGGTCTGTTGTAAAACACTGTTTTTTTATATATAAAAGTGCATTTTTTTCAACCCTGATATGGTTGATAGAAAGTTATTAATGCGGCCATCAGATGCAGACACTTCCACAGATTGGGGCTGGAACTTTTGGTTCATTCCTTAATAATATTATTCTCCAAGACTTCATTTAAAACTTTTTCTAATCACAATGATCTTTAAAAATTTCATGCACATATTAATGATTAAATTATCTTATGTTTACTGCTAATACAAATTTATTAACAAAGCCTCATCAAACGATAATATAATACAATTAAAAATATAAATAACACTCTTATCGATAAAAACAAAATTTAATACTTTATTTGAACCTCTCACTCCAATTCCATGTTAATTATTAAATTATCAATATAAAAAGCCCGAATAGCTCAGAGAATACAACATTTGGTCATGGGTTCAAATCCCTGTTGAATAAAAAAAAAATTGATCGATTATTACGACTTGATCTTGATCAAGGCTTACGCTGATTTCCTGGATTGTAAGGTTAATACTAAAGCCCTATTGATGTATTTAATAGTTAAATGAGTATTTAATAAATAATAATATTTTTCTACAAAAAATACTGGATATACAATAATTGAAATTTATCATTCATCTATTTTTAAATCGTCGCCTTTTTTGCAGACTTTAAGCAGTCTTTGCCACAATATTTTATTTTTAGATCCTTAATGATTTTACTATATTTATTTGTGTTTCACAATATTTTTGTTTTTTTTTATATAGTATATATAAAGTATTTGTTTATATTTCTTAATTTTATTTTACTATCAATTAAAAATATTTTAGTTATTCTACAAGTGGGTTTTTTGCATTTTTCCTTTAAATTATGTTATGATTTGTTAATTATGTTTAATACCAATTGATTGTACTCCGTATAAAAATAAGTAAAAGACTATAAACATATTATTGTAACATCTTATCATAATGTATCAAAACATTGTATGTAAATTATGTTTAATAAAGAAATCGTTTAATAAAATACATATTCATGTATATATAAATAATTAATAGTGCTTTTGGAATCATCTGTTTCTTTGAAGTACTCAGTAGTGACTGTCTATAAACTTAATATTGTAATATATAATTATAATGAATAAAAATATTGTATGTAAATGATATTGAATAAAGAAATAATTCGTTCCACCAAAAAATAAACTTTACTATATATGTATGTATATATATATATATATATATATATATATATATATATATATATATATATATATATATATATATATATATATATATATATATATATATATAGGTTATCATAATATAAATTTTAAAAAATATATAGGTAAACAAACAATGATTATAAAAATGTGTGGTTTTAAGTCTTCCAGCTTGAATATTTTTTTTGTCTCTTTTATATAAATTTTGTCAAAATGGACAATTGCAGAATGCAAAGAATGTCAACGATGTGTAGAATTTACTAAACATTAAATCTAACCCGTGCAGTACTCCATTACTGAAAACAGGAGAGTTAAATGGCATATATTATGTCGATTCAAAATCGATATTTCCATAATTTTGCAATTTTATGTATAAACTAGGGTGATTTTAATTGAAATTTTCAATTTTTTAATGTTCTGCTTGGTTTTTTCATAGGACGGTAAAAAGTTGTTTATTTTTATCATTCAGAACATGTTTGAAAATTAAGTTAATTATAAATAAAATAATATAATACGGTTTTCATATGATGACAACACTTATCACAATATTTAAAATGCGAATCTCCTGATAAATACTGTTTTTTGAGAATTGTCATTTATTATGCATTAATTAATAGTATTATTATTAAAATACCCGCTTCGATATTTTAGATATGTATTAATTGAAGTAAAATAATTATATAATATATTATTCTTCCATCTGGTAACACTTATGGTTGAGGAATGGATCCGTACAGACATATAACATACACACACTTAGACAATTATATATATTATAAAGGAGTTTTATAAGGCGTGAGGCGTGACTTCGATAGGTTAGTGCAATTTTTCACGCCACATATAACTTTTAGGGCGTCACGTTAATCCAATAAGAAATAGTATTTTGTGTGTTTCGTTTACAATGTTTTTATTATATTTATCAGGAAGCTCTGGAAGAGTATAGTTGGGGCTGGATGGCGCCGGTCGGCCATTTTTGGCCGGGTGCCTTCATTTTAAAAGGCAGTGGACCATTTCCTTTGTTATTTTTATGTTAGTCAGATTTATCGTTAGCGTTGTCCGTATGTATGTCGTATATTATTTTTAAAAGAATGAGAGTGCGTCGTATGAAAAAGGTTCTGTTTTATATGTTACACGCAAGCCAACAAACAACCCGCATATGCTTTTGTGTTTACAAATACCCATATTCATCATTTCTCTTATCACATTATAATCTCCAAGTGCTTATACTAACATCATTATTACAGGAAAATTTCAGACACTACATTTTTATAAAGTGCCGTAATTTTTATACAATAAGTCGTTCATAAAGCAACACACCCATTTTTTTTATTATTACTCAACCAAGTGGTATTTTTTTTATTACAAACGATCGATCAGATATTTTTCTTATATTTAATTCTCATTGGATTATTTAAAATAATTTTAATTTTATATTATTTGTAAAAAGTAAAAAAAAACACATTAATATAGATACAGTAGGGTATTGCAAAAATAATGTTATGAAAATGAATAATTGTTTTTTGTTTTATTTTGAAGAAATTGAATGGATCAATTAATGACAGCGGCTTATTATTATTAGCGGAATGAAATAAAGTGGCCACTTACGTGTAAAAATATAAAGATATTTTTTTTATTGAAAGTATTATTAAAATCCCGCCTATATAAGTTGCATAATTGATTTATTTTTTATAGAATGCTACTTGAAAAGTCCTTCTACAAATTTATTCATGATTAAATTTCATATAAACATTAGATAATATTCACTTCATTTATTGATATATTTTAATGAAAAATCATATGGTATTTTTATTAATAATCAGAATTTAAGTTAATTTCAAGATTGTCTTGGATCGTATGAATTGCAAATAAAAAAATATTCTGACCCAATTTAAAAAAAAAGGTTATTTCAATATCTTTTTTACATTAATGTTATAAAAAGTATAAAAACACATACATTAGTAATAATAATTAAACCAATGACCCCATGAATATTTATCTAGGATATTGCACAAAACACAATATTTCAATATAAATATTCAATCAGCGACGCCTAAATTCGTTTGTCAATGCAGAAATACGTTTGAAAGCAGAAAAAAAAATTTGAATTGAATACAACAAACGTAAAAAAACACCTCTTTTCTAATCCAATGAATGGTTGATCAAACACACTATTCGATAGACCAACCGCTAAAATCCTGCTTTACTTGCAAAATCAACAAGGCTTTCAACACTATTAAAAAGAATTCAGGTCGATTAGAATTTAGAATAGGATTTATGTTGTCGTGTTGCGCCTGACCACATACAAATCGGCCAACATTGTGACAACTCGGTTGCCTATGCTGTATTATTTTTCTTCTTCACTACAAACCATCCCATAACAATACCACAATCAAACAACAAGAAGCAGGAATGAATGGAAATGTGCAAACCGAATATCTGACTCCACTTATATACCACAGATGTTTTATAGAAGAAATATAATAAAATTTGGTTCAATAAAGAGATCTTCGACTTGGAATATTATTACTATATGTATTAACTAGGTCGTTTCCATTATAATATATTCTAATTTTCTGGATTCCAAGGTATATAAGATATTCAGATCCGCTCTATGAATGATATTTTGTAACTGAAATAGTTATAATACAGTTTTAAAAAAAATATATATACTGAAACCTGTTTTTTTGTATAAATTTATATACAATTCAAATCACAGTCACAGATAATCTGTCACTGACTTTATAAATTCAGCTAAGGTTATTTTAAAATATTCGGATATTTTAGTTATAAAAATCCTTATTTATTAAATTATACGTGCATGTAAGTTTTTGGCACGATTTTGAGAAATATATCTAGTTTATGAAAAAGTTCAATCGTATATAAAATGTAAGCCCCGATATTCCTCTAGTGTTTTTTCATATAAATACATATGTGCATATGTATCTGCATTTCATATTTTTAAATAATTAATATACTATAATTTAAAACAATAATATATTATTCTTGATTATTAATTAACATATATTAATAGTGCTTTGGAATCGAGTTCGTATGTGGATTGTGTCTGTTAAATACACAATTAATATATTTCATTATTTTTTAATTAATAAAAAAAAATCAATATTTTATTTGCGTTTATTTTTATACAATTTCTTTATTAAATATAATTTGCGTACAATATTTTGATACATTATGATTAGATGTTACAATATTAAGTTTATAGACTTAGTCTTTTACTTATTTTAATACGGAGTATAATCAATTGACATTTAAAATAATTAATGAGTCAAAACATAATTTATGGGAAAAAATACAAAAACTACTAAAATATATATAAATATATATAAATATTATACATAATAAATAATAATAATAATAAAATAAAATAAACTTAGAATTACACAAACATATACTTAATACTATATGAATAAAACAAAAATATTGTGAAACACGAATATAGTAAAATCATTAATGACAGACAAATGTGTTTGTTAAAGAATTTTTAATATATTTCTGTCAACATTTCGCTTATTTGATTTTGTTAACATTTTGTTTTAAAGAGTTAGTGGAGAAGTTAACCATTTTGTTATAGTGTTTATTATTTTATTTGCTTATATTTGCGATACCCTACCACCCCTTAAAATATTCTCAGTTAATTCAAGTCCACAAGTGTAATTTTTTTTACAAAATTCTATTGGGAAGTGTTGGCATTATAAACGTGTACAAGTATATGAGAAATGAATGTATGCAAAATAAAATAAAACGTTTAGGAAATTGTATTGGCTCATATCCAAGGCAAGAAAACGACGCTTCTAACATTGTGTTTTATACAATCATAAAAAATATTTGTGTACATACAGAATGAAAATTTCTACGCACATATCCTGGATTAATATAAAATAACAGCCGAACGGATTGTAGAGCAAATGGTGCGGAATAAATGCACCTTATAAAACATACATATAAGGTAAGAGCTGAAAACCGCAATTAGCAAAAGTAGGTCGAGTAGTTTTTCAGGATACTTAGTACTTCAGCTTCAGACAGTCAATTCTAGTGGCAGACCTACTTTAAGCCACGGATTAAAGCCTTATTATTTCAAAAACACTTTCCACACTTTAACCATGGATTTACAAACTCATACTTTTAAAGCCACGAATTTATGTAATATTTAACACGATTGAAAACAATGGGAAAAGTATTAAAATAATTCTGAAAAATTAAATAAAATCATTACGCCGAATACCTGGTATTTTGAAACTACACTAATCTGACGAAGTGATTAGAATTATCATCATAAAATCATTTTAAAACACAATTTATCACTCGTATTATGCAGCATAATTTATTTACGTAACCATAAAAGGTTTTTAAAATATTTGGTGTGAAGAAATAATTCAGATTTTTTAATATTATTTCAATTCAGTTCGGCTCTTCTTAATATTTTCCTATTCCTTATAATAATCTTATTTTTATTACCATTGTATTGTTTGGTTCTTTTTTAATTAATATACTGCTACCGTTACAGGAATAAGTGTGATATTATAAATAAATGTTACATTATTTTTTTTCTAATCCGTTACTATTTTCTCGTTTTAACTCTTCTTTTTCTCAGTTATGTAATGTAATTATGTCAACTAATGTTATCCATTATTTTTTATTATTATATTGTTGTTCTACTTTTATTATTATGTTTTTTCATTTGTTATTATTAGGTTTATTGCTTTTTTAAGTTATTGCTGTAAAAGGCGTAAATATAATATATAAATAAATTTTATTAAAAAAATTGTTGTTGTATGTTTTAATCAGTTTGAGTAATCTAAATATTAAACTAAAATACAAATATTATACTAAAGTATATTAAATTGATATTATCCTGTAAAAAAATCACCTCGTTATGCTAAACACCTGGTATTTCGAACCTACGTCTTTTTCTTAAGCCCAGTTGTCCAATTATTATTTATTATTAAACAAGGTTATTGAAATCAGGAAAAAAAAATTAATAAATAAAATAATAGTTTTTTTGGTTGTTTCAATGTTCATTTTTGTTTGTGAATATTAATTTCGTGTGCATTAATTATATTCAATTTGAAAATATAAATTGTTTACTTGAATCCTTTATGTTGATACTAACATCGTTATTAAATGAAAATTTAAGATAATACGTAAGTTCTGTAATGTTTATACAATAACTCGTTCATAAAACAACTCACTCATTTTTATTATTACTGTACACAGTATTTATTTAATTTTTTTCTTGCAAACGATAGACCACATATTTTCCGTGGATTATTAAAAAAAATATCAATTTTAAATTATTCGTAAAATACAGAAGACAGTACACATTAATATTTAAATACAGTTGGGTGATTGATAAAATTATAGAAAAAAATATTGTCGTTCCAATATTATTTGTGAATATTAATTATATGTGCGTTAATTAATTTTAATTTAATACTTTCAACTGTTTACTTGTTCCCATTATTAATACTTTTTTAAATAAAATAGCTATTGAAGTTCGGCAAATATTATTTTTAATTAAAAATGTGTTCAAGAAAATTGGATACAATGTCATCTATTATATAATTTAGCTTATGTTGAACGATATTACAATATTGTATATATTATTCCCGAGATAATGGCATTATTTAGATTATTATTATATAATAAAAGCACCGGGTTATGAGCCGGAACAGGAAGAAGCTCCTGAAGGACGGCGCTACGACACCGTCTTGTTAATGAGCCGTTTAATATAATATCAAGATTAATTTTAAATTATATTAACGCGTTTTAGAGTCATTGAACCATTGTTCAATTGGGTGGATCCATATGTATTTTTTTTTAACTCAACGACCTAATTTCTCCGAAACGGCAAATCGTCTCATAAGTAAACCGTATTCATGACAGTATATGGGAGAAGGAAACAAAAGGCAGGGCTTTTTTACGACCTTTCTGAGATTTGAGCAATTCTCAACTGGGAAAAAGAGAACTATTTAAGCAAATTTATGATCCCGTTCCTTGTGCTCCTTTTTTTGACCGACTCGTTTTATTTTGAATACTAAGAGAGTTGATTTTGTATATGAAGATCATTTGCTCGATAAGTTATACTTTAATAGCGCACCTTTCCATTTGTAAAAAGGTATTCCGTTTAATTTATTGATATTTGATACACATATTAAAATCTTGAATTTTTTAATAAACCATACTTTGTTTTACATAATAAGGATTTCTTCCTTTTAGTAGCACCTTCTGTTATAGGCAAAACATACATATTTTTATGATCATTTCTGCAAAAAGTACCTATTTTCAATCTTCCAGATTTTATTAAAAAATATATTTTTTTAAATTATTGATAGCCTTTTACAGATTTTAATTACAAAAAAATACATAAACTACAATATTAAAAAAAGTATATTAAATAAAAAAACATATCACAAATATACTAAATTTCATCAGATCCTTAATCAGTGATAGATTTTGAGATTTTAAAACATAATATGGTATATAAATAAAAAAAATATATCAATATTAGACAAGAATTTAAATTAGCTAAAACATCTATGTTATTAGTGATATACATAAATAAAAACAAGAGAATTTACTCACAAACGAAAATTTATTAAAGTAACTAAAAATAGGGCATATGATTTTTTTTGTAAGGATTTTAAGGTTATTGTATATTTTATGACAATTAAGCCTTTACCTAAATCCCTACAGTTGAATTTAAATTATGACAAAACCATAAGAATATAATCTAATAATGTAGTGAAAAAATGTAGAATATGAGACAGTCTACAAAATCCATTAAAATATTGTACATAATATATTCTTAAGAACGACTCTATAAACCAATGAGTTATAAATTATATATAATGCATTTTATTCACAACTCGTAGTTATTTTTTATATTTTTAAATACGCCCTGAGAGGGTTTTTGTAAGGGTTTTTACAAACTTGGTTTTTTAGACACAACAACATGTTTATTAATTGTTTGTCGGTGATCTTAACTATTACTAGTTACACAGGTCACTGACTTTATAATCAGTATTAATATTACAATAAAGGAAATCAGAGTTAACCTGGATCAAGACTATCGATCGGGATTTTATTTATGTAATTCCCGAATATTTTTTTGTGTGACCACAGTATTTGTTGCCGCGCGCCTTATCCCCTGAGCTATTACGATGGCCTTATACATTAAATTATTACTATTTTTGATAATTGATAATGTTAATTTATTTAATATGTATTCAATAGTAATATTAGTGTGGTTTGATGAATACAGTACCCGTATTTGGTTAGTGGAACATCCAAACATGACACTATCCCGCATGTGGACATTGCAAAGCCGCATTACACACACCCTTAATCATCTTGTCAAACATTGCAAAAACTACTAAGATATTCAACATAAACCACATAATTAAAAACAATAATATGATCCCATTTTCTAAGGCGTAAAGTCATATCAATTCTCACTTAAATGCGTAAATCAAAACGGGATGAAAATAACGGTTTGTTTTATGCGACTGTAAAAATGTTCAGGGGTGTCCATTTGTCATAGTTAGAAGAGGACGTGCTTCGCCGACTAAAACACAATATAGACAATGAATACAGTTCACCTGATCAAAATGGATTGCATTTAAATATATTATGAATGCCACGAAAGACATTTATTATATTCAACACAGGTTTTTGGGGTGTGTGAAGTGTGATAAAATCACGTTCTTCCTGTGATACTGTTATACAAATTAATTATTATGCAGGATGGACTTGAATTAACTGAGAATATTTTAGGGGGTGGTGGGGTATCGCAAGAATAAGTGAAAATATATATTATTAATTTAAAATATTAATAGAGTTTGGGCTACCATCTTGGAATCAGCTGTTTCTGTGAAGTGCTCAGTGGTGACTGTCACGTGTGTATTGTGTCTGTTAAATACAAAAATAATAATTTTCGCTTATACAACATGTCTTAAATATAAGGAATGGTACATTAAATGTAACACAACCACACCTTAATTAAAAGTCCAAGTCAGCTAGTTAAATTTTTCAATTTTTTAATTATTATTTTAGAAAGTTTGAGAATCTTACGTTTTTACTTATTAGGTGATTGACCGCCTGATTTGAATTTGTATTATTATAAACATACGTCATAGGATTCATGAAACAACAATAGTACATAAACAAGAACATAACCTCAAACGGCACACACGGTCAGCAACCTGAGACATTATGACAACATAGTGTTTACAATTAGCTGTTGTTGATGCAAATACGATGAGCGACCTTAGGCGTTATGACAACATACTTGTTATTGTTATTCATTCAAACTTGACCTTGAAAATGAATTTTGTTTTTGATATTCTATGATGACATCATATATTAACTCATTATAATAACTGAAGATTCACAAACTCTCAAAATAAATTATTTTATTATTAATAATATTTTTTATACAAAAAAAAAACTTAGGCCCTTTACACTCTATACATTTGTACTACAAGCGCATCCATTTCCACCCATTATTTGCCAAATAACTAGAATAAAATTAGGTTTTTAACTAGCATAGTGTTGGGCAAGACCTTTGTAAATGATGGACAGCATTGCGCTTTAACACACCAAGGGGATGAGAAGATATAAATTTCAATTAATTCCATGAAGTGGAGTGTAGATAGAGATGAAGATATGTCATGGTGATACATCACGCCGCCATTTTTACATCACACCACCATTTTGCGCAAGCCTCACTCAATTTACATTTCGATTCACACGAACACTGTAACAGCCCTATACTTTTTCCATTTAAAATACAATCAATCAAAATACCCCTAACGCTATTATTCTTATAAATAAATATGTATGTATGTATATAAATTAAAGAGTTATTAGTCGAAGGCATTTTCTATAATACTGTCATTATGAAATATTATTGATAAATTGGTAACATATTTTATTAATTTTTTACATTAAACATACAAAAATACAACATGTCTCTTATTGAACACAAAATAATTAAATTTAATTTAACACAACCACACCTTTATTAATGGTCCAAGTCGACTAGTTAAACTTTTCAATTTTTAATTATTATTTTAAAAAGTTTGAGAATCTTGCGTATTTATTAGATGATTGAATATGTAAACAAAGTACGGCACAGCGTAATTTCAACCATAATGCACTACGCACATTGCAAGTAAAGAACAACAAATTCGAATTTCAACTTGACATTGAACTTGAACCAATGCGATGACATCATAAAGAGAGCTCATACTTGTTTATTGTAAATATTAATAAAAGTATCTTAACAAAACCGAAGATTCTGAAGCTGACATAATAAATTATTTTATTGTTATTAAATTATTTGTTTTATACGATAAAAATCTTAGGCCCCCTTTAGTATATTTTTTTAAGGATCGTATTGGAATTACATAATAGCCTTTAAGTTATTATAATTTCAATTAAAGATAGGTTGTATAAATTTCTTGCTAGTGTTGACTTCTTGGTGGAATTCCATAATTCAAAGAAATATGTTTTTTGCAATATCTGTCTGAGTACTTTCGACTACTAACTTGTAGTCATCTTCAGAGACTTCGAGTCGAAAATTTCTGTGTATACGTAAGAGCGTGTTTTTCAAATTTCGGTATTTTAGACACAACGACGTGTTAATTCATTGTTTGTCGGTGATCTTAACTATTACTAGTTATACACGCCATCGACTTAATAATTGGCTTAGTATTTACATTACTATTTTTGAAATTAGAGTAAAACTAGATAAAGAGTCTCCCAGTCGAAATAACCGATTTAATCAATCTAATCTAAATTTGACCACATTATTAGTAGCCACGCACCTTTTACCCTGGGCTATTACGCTGGACGTGATAAATGTTTATTTAATGATAATAATTGCGGTAGAATGTATGGAATTTATTACAATGTATTCAATTCGAGAGATATTAAATATGTGTGAAGGTAATTTTAATCTGTCATGAAGACGAATACGAATGAGGTGTCGTTATTATCGTAGCAGGGGGTCTCGGCGTAGCATCGCGTCGTAGCAGCTACTGTCGGGTAAAGTTCAACTCTCTTTTGGATGGAAAACTCTTTCTATCTAGAAGGTCTTATCTTTTTGACTTCCGATTCTGGTATCAGGACAAGGGGCTTCTCTCTCATCCATCAATCACGACATTGTCGTACCGAAGACTGTAGATATTATACTAAAAGATACACTCGGCGAATAGTTAAAGTATATTCATGAAATTTTATCCATTCATTGAATATCGAATGCCAGCTTATTGCATATTGTAATTCAAAATTTCACAGTCCCCCAAACAAATAGCCGAATGCATCAGACGGGACATCATATTATAATATTTTGAATTCATCTTTTAGTAATTCTATTAATTAATAAATTCCAATATTTCCAATGCCGCCTGTTTGGGTTGACAGGAGCATATTTATTGTATTTAATTGTAAATAATAGGATTAATAGGTAATTGGGGAATCATAAGTTTGCAATATGCAACCGCCTGTTGGGTATGGCGTGCTCAGGAATTTAATTGTATCCGACTATGAAACAATAAAGCGCATTTTACACAAATATTAATACTGAAAATCACTGAGACTGATCAATTTCTATATTCATAATTCACATTTCAAATTTCCACAATATTATAATATTTTAATAATTTTCCTTTTATATATTTACATTATTATTTATTAATTTATTTAACAATCATTGCATATTTATTCAAATATAAAGTACCGATGGAGACTGCGGTCAGTTATCATTATTCTATTGTGGTATCGCAGTCTGATATTTCTTTATTAAAAAAATGATTATTTCTAAAACAATTAAACCAAAAATAATTATCAATATCAACTATACTTCTGTAAAATTTTTCCTTATTTATATTAAATATGTTTTAAGTGTCTATAATCTCAAAAGTCATTTGTGTACTAAGAATCGAAAACCAATTTTTGAAATTTATTATGAAACAGTGCGTGTATTTTAATTTTTTTTTACGAATTGTTTTATCATAGGTGAACCAGTTTTATATGAGCCAAGATCTTGTTTGATAAAGTCATCAATAAAATATTGATAATGTGCTTCATTAAATTCTATCAAAAAAAATATTGTCTCTACACAAACTGCATAGACTTCAAGTACCTAGTCAATAGTTTATGGCAAAAAAAATTGAAAATAATATAAATGCAACGAAAATCTAATGTCTGTCTAATCTAAAATCTAATAATGTATTGAATATTTAAAACAAATAACTATTAAATATGATCAAATCAAATATCTCAATAAATATGATTTTTTTCACAGTAAACAGAGCATTCGTAGAAGCTCAATCTTTTAGTTTTAACTAAACTTCATGTCGATTTTATTTTACTAATTCGAAAATTTTAAAATCAATTATAAAAATTGTCATAAAAACGTAATCAAATAGTTAAAATTGGACAATTCTCATTGATTTGTGAGAACGTAAAGGTCGGAAATCAGGTGTGACGCTGGCGTAGCTCGTAGGGGGGTAAATATTCACTTTGTTTTGAAATCTTATTACGGATATGAAACACGGGGATGGGGGCGGAAGAAGGCTATATCACCGTATTTATACACTGGGGGGTACAAAGAAGGGTTGGAAGCGATAATTGTGGAACAATAAGCAAATTAAATATGGCTTAACGGTAAAACAGGGTGTGGGTGGTTTGCAAGGCGCAGATGCTTCCAAATATATAAATTGCCTTTTACTAATCGATAATTAATTTATAATTTATCACGAATAACTTATTGAATTCCAAAATGGTATGAATCATTTTGCGGTGGATATGTCATAAATTACTGCGAATAATGAAGCTCTTCCAATAAATGTCAAATTCCTGTTATGTGAATTACATTCATCACACTTTTGATGATTATTTAATAATTCTTTCAATTTATATTTCGATAATTTATACATTCAAAATATTTTCAATTTAAATTGCTGTCCATTCAATAGATTATTCTAATTTCTAACTTATAATTTTAAAAAAAATCCGATTATTACGACTGATTATGAAATCGGGAATGATATTAATTAAATCCCGATCGATCGTCTCGATGCAGGTTTACTCTAATTTCCTTGGTTGTAAGGTGAATAAAAAGTCGATCATTAGTTCAGTTAGTGACCTGTGTAACTATTAATAGTTAAGATCAATGAATTAACAAGTTGTTGTGTATAAAAAACCAAAATATATAAAAACCTTCTCAAAAAACTCCTCGGGTTTATATAAATACATAAATAAATTATTGAAAAAAATAAACGAAATAACAATCATTTAAATTAAAATATAACTTTTATTCGTAAAACTAATGAAACAAGACTTTTATCCATTTTTCGTGGAATATTTTTCAACTAAATCATTTTACCAGCCTTATATTCGCACTCAAATTATTTTATATCAAAAAAATCTTTATGAATGCATTTGATGCGATTTTCATTTGAGGTATTATGATACTGTAAAAAAAGATTATTGGATTTTAACAATATTATAAATCCTCATAGTTTCATAATATGGAACCAAAATCAAATTCCCCTCCTCATGAATAAGTCGATTAATGCCGGCTGAATTTTTAATTTGATTTGAAGTGAAATTAAAAGCCAAACGACATGTCCAAGTGTCAGTGTGAAAATTGCACCAAAATGAGTTTCAAACAGGGTACTGAAATTGAGTTTATCGAATTAGTGCTGGAGTGCATGTTAAAGTCTCTGTTTTTGGACTTATTCATGCATATATTTTTGCTCCAATACATTTTTACTGATCGCATTTCATTCACTGTTGAATTTTTATATTGGCAACGACAAATAAAATTCTATTGTTTTATTGTGTTGTTTAATAATTGAGAATATTACAAGAAGAGACATATCAACGGTTTATTTTGCAAACGTGAAAACTCAAATAAATGTAGAGTAGCAATTATAGAGTTAAGTTTCACACAACAATGTCTTCGTGTTGTTAAAATTCATTAACGCTATAAAGTCAAGATTTTGAAGAAAACGCATAGATATGTCACTAATTTAGTTCATTAATTTATTATTAAAAATAAAGGCTAAAAATAATTTCATATGTTAAAAAAATGATTGACCAGTCCAATCCATAAAATTATTTTAATGAGCAATTAATCATCCATTATTTTTATTTTGTGGAGTTACATTTACAAATATCCATAATTAATTGAAACTGTCTAACTTAATAAGATAATATAAACTCTATAATAAAAAATCGAAATATAACATTTATTTTTATTTGTTTTTTTTACCCCGAGAGACTTTTTTTAAAAGACTAATACATTTCTTTTATTTTTAGACAGTAGGTTAGGTGAAGTTTCCATTCAGGAAAATTGGCATAACCTAACTTTCTACTATCCGGGAAATTGGAGTAAACCTGGATCAGGATTTTATTGATATTATTCTTTTTAGTCGCCATAGCCGATCAAATTTTTTTTTATTCTAGCGGGATTTGAACCCATGACAGTGTTGTTTTGTATAAGTTTATTTGAATTTAATCTATTTTATGATAACAATCACCGATAGGGCGGTAATTTTCGGCTTATTAATTAATCGTATTTACTTTAAAATCCAAGAAATTGGAGTAAACCTACATAGATCGGGAGGGGTTTTTTCATATTATTTTAACCTCATAGTTCATTATTAAGAATGATTGTTCTCAATGAGAGCCTTGATTACTATTGATCCGGTGCATTATTAATTTAACTAGTAATAATACCTTGAACAGGATGGAGTCCTATTTTTTCACGTCGGTTTTTTTCAGATATTCTTACAGTTTCGACGCCTCTTTTTATCAGCGGTTGTCATTACACGCCTTTTATTTCCGGCCAATCCCTTTTATTGTGCTGCTGGCTTTATTTCTCCACCACTTTCTTTCGTCTGTGTCTTTTTTTTCAGCAGTCTTCCTTTCTTCGTTGGTTTTTTTTTCTTCCCAAGACTTCCTTCTCGCATCTGCCACTCGTCGCTCGCAACCGAGACAATATTGCCGAGGTGATCGTAAATTCGCTGAAAAAAAGTTCTTTGTTTATTTTCACGTACATTTTATGGTGTATACTTTTCATTAAAGTTTTCAAAATTTTCATAATAATCATAACCATTTTATATGACAATTGTGATTAAAAGTTTCATTGGAATTAGGCTTGGGCTTACAGAATATACCTACACATTAAATTTTAATAAAAATACAAGCATTTCATACGTCAATATAATAACTAAGTTGCATTTGCTTTCAGACAAATGTTATTTATTTACAATTTCAATACGCTTCTCAAATTCCGCAAAAGCGAATAGAGAAATTATATTTAAAAAAAAATATCCATCAGGCTTACTCTAATTTCTTGGATTCTTAGATTAAAAATACCGAGGAGATTAAATTAAAAATACACTTTTTGTTTAAAAAAAATTTACGAATGCAATTAACAAAAAGCAAAAAATATTAATTTGTATAATATGTACATTTTTTTCACTCTCAATAGGAGGAAAATTGATTTGTCGACTGTTGATATTAAACTTCATATTTTAAATTATTTTATATATATATTATAATTTTATATATTTATTCCTTGGAGGATAAATATATATAGGATGGACTTACTGAGAATATTTAATTTAAGAATTATATTAATAACATATTTAACAGACACAATACTCACTCACTGATTCATTACTGAGTAAAAGAATTATTTTTTTAAATTAAAATATTTAATATATTTTGTCATTTATTCTTGCAATACCCTACCACTCCCAAAATATTCTCAGTTAATTCAAGTTCAACATGTATAATTTTTAAATAATTTTATATTATTTTTCGATCTTAATATTATGGTTATTGTCTTCTACTGGACAATTATCGTCTACTCGAATCATATTGTGCATTCATGAGAAGTATAAAATAATTCCTTAACTTTAAACAATCATGATGTTCTCTATATTTTTTATAATATGTTATATTTTTTTGTTGTATTTATTATATATTTCTGTTTCTTCGTTTTTCTCACCTTTTTTCTATAATACTGACAAATGTTCATCATTGCCAAACCGCATTAGGTTTTTCATGCAATGGCAAGGTGATGATAGTTCATGCTTTCCTTTTACATATATTCTATTATATATTTATATATATATATATATATATATATATATATATATATATATGTATATATATATATATATATACATATATATATATTTATATATATATATATATATATATATATATATCATTAATTCATTAATTTAATTCAGACTAGTTACACTGTCTTTATATAATATCTGCATAGTCACACTGTGGAATGGTCAATTTATTTTAATGTGTGTGCAGAAAGGAGATGACATGGTGCATCCAATATGGTTGCAGTTAAACCTTTGCAGTGGATTTCATAGCCTCTTAGAGGTTCAAGATAAAGGACTATTCCTTTCTTTCTTTACAGCAATCTCACCCCTTGATCTTTTATTTCCCACCAGCAATCTCTTTCTCCCACTAAACGCTGGACGTTACCAACTGATAAGAAATTCCACCACCGGAATATTTTTTTCAACCAAACGCTCCCATCTTTCCCCTAAAATAATACGCAAACTTTGCAGAACGCAGCTGTGAAGTTTTACGGAAAAAAAACCTTCATATGAGTGGTTGGTTTTCTTATTATTAAAAGCATTCTCTTAAAATACATAAAACTAAATAAGAGTCGTATTTTTGCGAACTAATTACATGGAACCTTTAATGGGGGACAAACTCCACAATACGTGAATTTGAGAGAATGGGCAAAACCTCGATAATTCGACGACGAATTCATGAATTCAAATAGGTTAATTAAGCCACTTGGTCCGATTGTCGGTTCGCGCTATCGAATTATCGAGGGGAAACTCCCAAATGAGTTTAGTGCTCTCACCTGATACGTTACCAAACTATTTACGAAATTATTTTATCCTAGGGACTGAGATATATTTATTAGAATTTGTCCTATTTATTTCACACTTGACCTGAATTTTTCAATAGAAAAACATCATCTTCATTGTTAAAATTTTACATAAATTTTGTTTCTGGTTAGTTACTTCAGTCGAACCTCGATGAAATGAAATTTTATCAATAAATATTGAAAAAAACCTCGATAAAACGAATTTTCGTCGTTCTTCTTGCCCATTTCTATATATCGAAGTTTTATTTTAAAAACCTCTTTACAGCGAGCAGAAGTTTTGAATAATATTTAGAAAAGCATAAGGTTATATGATAATAATAGTACCGTCTAAATTTGTCTTAACTTGCAAATCCTTAACTGATGACATTATTTACTGTGTTTTTTATTTTCGCACTTTGTATTCTGGATTTATTTTAATTAATATGAGGTTTGCTTTAGTAATTTGTCTGCAATAAAAAACCACGATTTATCGATATCCTCGATATAATGATTTTTTTTTCATTCCCCATGAAGTTTTCTGTAAAAATATTTTTTATTTAATAATAATAATAAAATATCTTTATAAAATAATACATTACACGTCTCCATTGATGTTTTTACATGCTTGGTATAATTAAGTGGGTAAAAATGCAATACGTAGGGCAAAACCTCAAATGTTTGGGCAAAGCTCGTCGTTCTAGTCGATAAATTAAGTTCAATCATCCCCCAGTGAATCTTGTATAACAACCCTCTGGACAACAATTAGTTTGGTCGCTTGCAAGATGAACTGGTCCACCCCAAAAACCTTAAATTGCGGTCCATGATTTTTGTTAAATAAAAATTAAAAAATAAAGTTGTTATTAATTAGCAGCCTTTTAGGGGCTGATTTATTGAATGGGCGAAGAAGGGAATTTGAGGTTTTGTAAAAGTTAATACTAAACCATACATCTGGTGTCCATTCAGATCCTTTGAAAAATGATCTTTAGGCTGTGTATTTATATAAGCATTATTTATCCCAACCATATTGTTATTCATTCAGTATTCTATATTAAGGACCAGCTATTATTATATAAACCTTCTGGTAACCAATAAGGTTTCGGGGTGAATTTTTCATTCTATATTAAGATCACCTAATAATCCTTAAAGTAAATATCACTCTCAAAAGCTTTCTCGTAATACATTCACAAATCGAAAGGCCAGATAAATCCAAAAGGAAGGTCACTTATCAATAGCACAAAATCTGTGTTTGACCTTTACCCTACAATTAGATGAGTATTTTTTTAAATAAAACTATTCATGAATTTTATCAAGGAAAAAAATCATACAGTTCACCTAGCAAAAAAGTCGAATTTAATTTCAAGCTCGAATGCATCGTAAATAGTATAAAAATCACCCAAACGGAAGATCATAAAAAGTTTCCTGCCCATGATGGTAACTTTTGATATCTTTAATATTTGCATTTACTCTTGTACATATTTTGTCTGGTTCAATCACCAACCTGTATATATTCATGAATTTCAGCTTCTTTCAGACAATAGTACAACTGAAGAGCTATAAAGGAACCCCGATTTACGATTGAAATGAATGGTCTTTCACACTAATCGCCTTATTGAAAACGTATTTGGTGAACGAGCCTTAGAACCAAACCAAACTCTTAAATACAAATTTAACGGATTATATTTTGCATTTGAATCAGAAGAGCTATTCAATTTCTTGATTCTAAAAAGTAAATCCAGTATTTAATTATTATTAAGTGTTCTTCGGTTAATAAATCAATGCAACCTTTCAAGCTTTTCAGAATGTGCATTGATATAAAAATATAACACTCTACTGCAGAATATCACGCATTTTTTAAATATTTGAATACTTCCTTAATATATATTTTTACAATTTCTTTATTAAATATTATAAACAATAATTTATATGATACATTACATAATAAGAATGAAATCAAGCCTACAGACATGTCTTTTAACTTATTTTAACATGAGAATAATTAATTTGAAAAATACATTTTATTAAAATAATTCCTAAATATAGGTTAATATGTTTATTGGACCATTAGTTGTATTATTCATTTTCAGCTGTATGCTGTTTTTACTTTATTTCTCTAACATTGATAATTTATCTTGAATAAAATTTTGATGATAATCACATTTTTTATTTAAATTATTAACATATTATTTCTTCCCAGATTTTCATTCTCTCAATCCTATTCTATTTTTTTAAACATAAATATTTTTTTAAAAATAAGACAAGAAGATAAATTAATTTTCCAAACCAATGATATTTATAATACTATAAAAAACTATATTTAGCCTAGATGACAATTTAAAATAAATAAAACTATTCAATTAAATCGTAACCTAAGGATATTAAAGACGAATAAACTATGTATATAAATTAAAATCCTTATTGCTTTTAAAATTAAATAAAACCATCCCCATAGAGTAATCTGTGTAGGAAAATCACACGGTGGATAATTTAAAATGTCGCAATGAAAATGATTTGTTTGGGATATAAGTAATGATTTGAAATTGCGTAGGGGTTGGGCTTGCAGTATGTATCTCATGAATAAATATGAAAAAATCACCGGGATGGTGGCAGTAGTATAAATCGGTTCCGGTATAGCAAACTACAATACAAATAGCGGGGTCTTGTGTGGGTTATAAGGGTTGAAGGGGTGGTTGTGTTGGCTGAAATATGAGCCAATATTTCAGACAGGGTCAGCGTGCACCCTTCATGCACCTGCGGGCATCATCTTGACATATTGTCCACCATCATGCCTAAATAACTTGCGAAATTGTCATCTTTGAATTACCATAATATACATTAAATTTAAATTAAATTATTCATCAACATACATATGAATTTTCCATTGCCAATAATTAATTAAATCAACCTAACGCCCTTTGCGCCCATCAAAGCTTTTACCAATACACAATAAAAAGAGATTAAACAAAATACATAATGTATTCAAATACTTATAAAAAGAAAGAAGACTTATATATAGAATATTCCAAAAAAATAAAATTAAAAATATAAATTAATATATACAAAGGGCACTATTTTAAGGTTAACCTAACTATCTTATGTTTTATCAAAAAACTACCCCTTTTATTTGATAATATTTAATGCTCTGAAATACGGATATATTATTTAATCAATAATATATTTACATCCAAAAAAGTAACCTTCTCTGATTCAATTATAATAAAAAATTGTCACATACCAGAAGCACCATTATTTTTTTTTATTTCGCTAACAATTTATTTATTTCACATTTTATTTATTTCGTTTAATTTATCTTTGATTGTACTTAAATAATAATAAAATAATTTATTATGATAGTTTGACAATAAAATAGTATCGTGTGGTATTATCGATAATATTTTATGCAAATATAAATAATAGTAACTAGAGCAATATCGTCACATAATAAAAGTACCATTATTTCTCTTATATACAATTTCTCTCAAAAGAGTGAATATATTATGCATTAGCATCGTATGGCAATACTTTTTACTTAATTTAAATAGTTTTTTGACCTGTAATTAATATTTTTTTAAATAAAAATGTAAGTTTTTGTGGTCTTGTTGGAATTACATAAAAAGCATTGAGCCCCGAGGACCTTTTTTTGAGAGGGTTTTTCTTTAGACACAACAACGTGTTAATTGTCTGTATTTTAAAGTCTAATTGAATAAAAATAATTGACTGAATTCCGAACCCGTTTTAAATTCCCGAAGTATTCTCAACAAAAATATATATGCCTCCAACTTTTCTACTGATGATGACGCCATACATTTTGGAGCTTTGCAAGATATTAATTGTGAATACCAGCCTTTATCTGCGTCTGTTCTTAAAGTTTGTTTATATAATATAAATAAGATAATAATTCATGATGATTATTTAGAATGTTAAAGTGGTTTTTGAGGGGTAACACTCGTAGAAGTGTGTAGTCCGGGGTGCGTACGTGCCGCATTTGCAATGTTCATATCTCATATCTGTACGTGGTGTAAATTATGCGCAGACTTTTCCTACCCTTTATTATTATACGCATAACAAACGATCACGTACTCGTTTATAATACCAATCAATAATGCAACAATGGGGACTTGAAAAACAACCAGGGTAACCACATCCGACACTTATTATATCTCCCTTTGTATGAGCATGTTTTCGTGATAACAAGATAGGTTGTACAATTTTATATAATTTGCTCATTATAAAGAGATGTTGGGTAACATGAATTTAATATAATAATTCATAAGAAAATGATTCATTCCCACCCTTGGAAAAACTTACATGGTTCAGTGTGAATAAAAGATATCCAAAAGACCAGATGCTTCATATGATAAACACACTTAAACGATTTCAGTAAATTCGTATGTGATGACTCTAATGGTGATATTATTTAAAAAGTCGCTTAATTGAGAAAATATTACATATAAAGGTCCTTACAAGTGGGTCTTATTCATTATTTTAATTAAGTAAAATACTTAATATTTTAACATCTAATCATAATGTATCAAAACATTGTATGTAAATTATATTTAATAAAGAAATTATATAGTAAACATATAAAGGTATAATATATGTATATTAGAATAATAAATATAAGAATATACAGAAATATTTTCATCGATTTTTTTTTTTGTTTGTTCTACATCCTTTAAAAAATTTAAAAAAAACTATTGATCTGAATTTTATTTATTTATTTATTAAAATCTTACATAAATTATAATAATTGTACATTTTTACTTTCAGTTATCGCATTATTTTTAATATTTTTTTTTATTATAACATTCTTATAAAGGTCGTATTAGCTTAAGGGATAAGGCGTGTCGCTACAAATACTATGGTTATGGGGTTAAATCCAGGTTTACTCTGATTTTCTGGATTGTAAGGGAAATACTGAGGCGATTATTAAGTCCTGTGTAACTAGTAAAAGTTAAGATCAACTACAGACAGAGAATCAACACATTGTTGTGTCTAAAAAAAACAACATTTGTAAAAAGCTTCAAAAAAGCTCCTTGAGGTGTATATAAATAAATAAAACTTAGGAAATATTTCCTTTGTATCTTCATACAAATTCCTCTGTTATTAAACTGTTAGAATATAATGTATTTTAAGCCATGATCCTGAAATAAAATTGTGTCGTCTTATTATTTATGAGTGGCCAATAAAACGTATGAAATCCCATGTGAGTGTAGAATGATCGTCACCCTCATCATATCAAGTTACAAGAGCTCTTTCCATTATGTACGTGCACAATTCAGACTTTTCGTGTGTGCCAAGTCAAATATTGTGCTTATTTTTACACCGAACACTTCAGACATTAAATATTTATTACGCCACGTGGTGTTTGGGTCACGTATGTCCCATGTCCACAAAATGCCTGCAAAAAAGACACGTGAAAATTGTCCAGCACCAGAGTTGTTTGTTGGTCTGAATATTTCATACATGACCCACACAATGTGGGATTTAACTACTCTTCCTGTTTGAATGGAAGAAAGAAGGTATATGAGATGATAAGATAGCATTTCGTCTTTGACAGAACACCTTATCTATTGGGGGCGCGACTTGAATTTTAACACCCCATGGAATGATATTTTTCTAAGGGAAGTCTAAAAGAAAGAGCAGAAAGGAAGGCATTTCCCTCTTAAACAGGACAACCTCCTTCTTCTTGTGCATGCGAAACGCAAACATAACCTCACCACACACTTTTATTCCAAAACAGATATTATTTTTAAAAAATAAAATAAAATTTCCAATAATCCACTCAACTCCAATTTGGTTTTACCCAAACAAATTGTTATTTAGTTTTTAAGCATTATATTTTGTAACTGTTTTGTTAATATTGCTTTTATCGTTGTTATTATTTATTAATCTTCAAATTTGTAAAGGGGTTTTTATTTTTTTCCCATTCTTTCTATAATTAAATACTATTACTCATGTCAAATTTAAATAAAACATTCTCATGTTAGTTATAGGTAAAAAGATGTAAACACTCTGTACACCTAAGTCTATTTCCAAAGATGTATTGTTCTTTCAATCAATGTATAAACTGATGCATAATAAAGAAATTGTAATAATAACATACTTTTATTATATCCTTAAATGTATGTACTATAAACAAGAAGCTTGAAGTTTTAGATGCAACACTTTCTTCATTCATCTTCCATAAAAATAATAACAGAAATTTTTATTGATAAATTTCCACACCGATCAAAAACATAAGTAGCAATACAATGTATAAAAAGATTTTTAATTCCTGAATATCTCTCTCACATCATATAAAAATATAGTTATAGGTAAAAAAAAGATGTATATATAAAGATGTAAAATGTCTTAAAATTATAGATTAGACATCCTGTAATCGACAGATATTTTTATTTCATACAGATTATTTATTAGATGAAATAAATATGGTTGCGACTAATGATCAGGTGAGTTATGACTTTGGTTAATTGCTTTATTATAAAAATAAACCTATCCTTTATTTATTTTCAATTTGCATGAACCACTCCCTAGTTCTACAACTGGGTTTTTGTATTTTTTCCATAAATTATTTTATGACTTATTAATTATTTTAATTACCAATTGACTGTACTCTGTATTAAAATAAGTAAAAGACTATTGTTATATCTAATCACCATGTATCAAAACATTGTATGTAAATTATATTTAATAAAGAAATTGTATATACACTGTACACCCAAGTCTAATTCATAAGATGTTCTGTATTATTTCAACTATGTTTAATTCAAATTAAATAAAGAAATTGTTACAGATGTAAACATGATAAACCGAAGTGAGTATTAAAACAAAAGAAGTAAAATAGTGAATTTATGTAAGGTTATAAATATTTGCCTAGAGTTTGCTAGAAAAATATTTAAATAACAACAAGTATTTATAAGATGTCACTGAATATATAGATAAATAAATAAATAACATAAATATAATTTATAATGGCTAGAATCAAAATAATTCATGGAAAACCAATTAATATTTTTTTCTTTCGTCGTATAAAATTCAATTATATTGTGGATTAGTTATTGAAGACTTTGAGTGATACTAAATTTTAGAATGAAAAGATAAATAAATAAAAAGTAGATAAACAGTTTTTCTAGATAAAACTAATTCAAATACTTCATTTATAATTTTAATTCATGAATGTCTCATCGGTACTTTTTTGTATAAATATTTTATATTGAAGAATGATATATAAGTAATTACTTGCAGAGAGTTTATTCAAACAAGGAGAACTGACTTATTTATTTTCATATCAACGATTTGAATAATTACCTTAATATTCAATTTCCATTTTTTATGAACCCAAATTAAATTGATGAGTTGAAATTATTATGTATAATAGTTTAAAATGTGATTTGTTAATGGTTTTAACCCATTTTATTGAAATCCGTTCATTAAAAGGTTTTTTCTAACCTAAGCCATTTTTTTTATTCATAGAAATATTGAGATACAGTGTAATAATATTTGCAAATGTATTTATAATTTAATATGGCTTTCCATGTTAAAGGAGAACAAGAAGCCATCGCTCTATTTGTGAAAGACGGCCATTTCAGCTTTATACCCCATAAAATGTCGACGCTCAAGCTTACAAGATGGGCTTTTTATAACACAAATACAACAAATACTCCTGTTACCAAAACAATGTATTCAATTTGATCACAACCTTCATCAATTATATATTTTTTGCGTATAAAAACTGAGTTGTCAGAATTTTAATGTAACATTTTCATCGTGACTTTTTCGGCGTAATAATGTATTCTCCCCCGAGACCGATTTATACACTCACCTATTTTATCATTTTGTAAGCTCTAAAACTGGTACTTTATTTAATTGAAACATCTTCTTTATTATTTTTTTAATGAAACGTGTGTCAAAATGATACTGCTTATTATTCAGAGCCACAATATAATTTATTTGATTGAAAAAGCTACCCAATTAATCTTCTTGTATAAATTTTAAAATAAATTGTACATTTATAAAAAATACATAACACATATTTTTACTATCATTTAGCAGTCAAAATTGTTCATAAGAGTTGGTATGAATTATGCTAAAATCACAATTATTTCATCTTTGGAAATGTGTATATATAAAAAATAAATTGACATTAAACATTGATTTTTCAAGAAGCACTCACAAATTTAAAAATATATTTATTACATATCATGTAATATAATTATATACAGATTCATCAGTATGATTAAATTATTAAAAAAAAGTATCTTTTAAATTTATAAGTAATGTAACAATCAATAGACAATTTTCTATTCACAAATTTTGAAGGGATACTCACTTTATTTTCAAAAGCTGAATTTATTTCTCTGGTCATAATTTTAATAAGAAAAGCAAATTTACTCTTTTAAAAAAAATAAACCTTTTGGGATATTTTTGATTTTCATTCAATACAGCAGTTTTTATCTCAGTATTTAAACTTTCTTACTATCAATTATGTTAATTCCACAGTACTTGTTTGAATTGAGTATACAATTTTAATAAAAACAGGTTTATGAGTAACGACATGAGAGGGTATATTAGACTAGGTCGGACTTTCACGTCGACCCAGTTAAGGTAAACCCCAGTGACGAGTATAAATCCCGTACAATATACCCCTATCTTTAACTTATATTACCTGAATAAGTCTTCCTCAGATAAAATTGTGAACCAACACACTGAATTATACAAAAAGGAACTTTTTACTCTCTCTCTGTCTCTTAAATCTTCTCCCCTGTTCGCTGGAGCCGTCACACTTTATCTTCTGCAAGAGCAAATCTACGAAGCCTTAATCATTAAAATTATAACTTTGTTATCTTTCACACTAAGGGTGACTACCAATTGAATTATAAACTTCCATCCTTATTATGAAAGCTTAATAAAATAATTATGCATTTTATGAGGATATGGTGACACCTGATTCTTTAATATACATATTACCAATACATTAATATTTTTTTATTTTGAAACAGGTACATACATATCTCAAAGAAGTGACTAACCCGATTATAAGTAATGTAAATAAAACCAAATATGATTCAAGGAAACGTAAGTAACAAAAATTGATATCGTTAGAAAATTAAATATCTTTGAAATAATTCACTCGATTCAAATTTAGTTTTACCCAATCAATCTGTTATTTGATTTTAAGCATAAAACTTGTTAATGAAGAGTCTATTTTTGTTATTGTTCATTAACCTTTATATCTGTAAATGGGTTTTTATTTTTTACCATGCTTTTTATTATTTAATATTAAGTACGTATAATATCACATAAAAATGTTATTATCATGTTAGTTATAAGTTTATATATTCTGTACACTCAAGTCTAACTCATATGTTTTATGGTATTATATGAACAATGTAAAATTTAAATTAAATAAAGCAATTGTTAAATAAGTAAAATTTCAGTTTTTGACTCTTACTAAATACACAATATGTATAAAAGTAATAATAAATATAAAAGTGGAAGCTGAATACCTAATGATATTTATTTTTCAACCGGTTATCAATTAATTGAATATATTTATTATGAATACAAAATTAAAATAGTGGTGAAACAACATAAAATAATATTAAATTTCGGTCCATTTAAATATTATGTAATCAGCATTTATTCAAATGTGTAATTTAAAATAATAACTTTATGTTTTTCTTTTAATAATCTACTTTTAACTAAATGATATATATAATTTATTTTAAAGAATGTGCAAATCCAACGGTGTCCTTAAATAAGTGATTTGGATATGAAATTAAAGCTTATTGATTTATAAAGTAAAGTGGATATAAAATGGCAAATAATAATAAATGTGCCGACTGCATTATTAAAATTTTTAATTAATGCTAACCAGTTCAGGATCACTTAAACATTAGTGGAGGAAATTTATATGTATGAAATTTTGCAATAATATATATAATTGTCTAGGGTGTGTGTATGTATGTGCGGATCCCTCAACCATCAGTGTTATAATATTAGAGATATTTAATAATTATACTTCTTTCGAATGAAAAAACAAACAACTTATTATCTTCGTATTAAAAACAAATCAGAGCATTTAAAAATAATAAATAATGTCAAAATATTTTTAAATGTATTTAATTTGATAATGCATAACAATTCCACATTTTTATACTTCATTTTTAAAATAAAAAAATTCTTCTAATCGATAAAAAAACACTTTAAAGCAAAAATGAAATCAAAGCTCAAAGATAAACGTCCTATTAAAAAACCAGGCAGAACATAAAAAAACATTAACAAATTGAAAATTTCAATTAAAATTACCCTAGTGATATAATAAATGGGCAGACAAAAATTTTTAATTTATGCCAACCAGTTCATGATCACTCAAAATATCAGAGGGGAGAAAAGTTATATGTATGAAATTTTATTGCAATATTGATATAAAATGGTAATGAGGAACTGTGGGATCCATTCCATTTAACCACATATAATATATTTTTAAATAAAAATGCATTGTATCGATGATTAGAATTAAAAGACACACATGCGCGGGATATCGGAAAAGGCATGGCGATATATTAAAGAGCAATATAAATCATGGGGGTTGACTGATATTAAATTCAGGCTTATGGCTAGACACTAAGGTATTACATATAAAAGGGGAGAATCAAAGGGGTGTTGGAAAGAAAGTCACGTATCACCTGCACTATGAACACACTATGGTCACTTGCTAACTTATCTCTTTACTATCTCTACAAAAAAGGGAACAAACACCTTTCATATTATCACGTCATATATATTATTTTTAACGGGCGGATTTTAAAACTCCGTGCGCGATTTATACGTCCAATTTAAAACTGCGACTGAACCCGTCCAAACAGATTTATTAAATTGACTTTCTCTGCAAACAATTCCTTTCAAACTGTGTTATAATATTTTCACACAATATACTACAAACATCAAGAAGCCCTACCATCTATAAGAATTGGCCTGGTCTGTTGTGTCACTCTTAATATAAATAGTAGAATGGATATTGTGAAAGAAAAATTATCATATATGATTATTGGAACAGAATATTCGAATTGTCCTTAATTATATGGTATAAAGTAAAAAAGTTTAAGATCGACTAATTTATATAAAAACAATAGATTTATATCTCATTAATTTGGTTTATTCAAAAAAAACACAAACTATTTAATTTGCTATTAACCATAGATTGAGCTTTATTTAATTTTGAATATTTGCTCTTAAAATCATAAAATCAATTAAAAAATATAAAGTATTATTTTAATATAAATATTATTAGTTTATCATAATATATTTTTTAAATTAATTAAATGTATACTATTTTATTTTTTAACTCATCGTAAAGCCTTGGATTCTTCTGTAATACTAATAAATGATGGTTATAATGGATTCTCTACAAATAAATTAATTAACTTATAGTTTTAAAAAAAACTTTAATATGGAATATAGTTCTAGGGGACTATTAAATATAATTTAGATGAAAAATAAAACACTTTTTCCTACTAAGGCACTGTTTAATTTTACGTAAACATAATTTAAAGGTAACCCCAGTTGAAAATGCTGTACTTTACCGTTTAAGTTAAATTATATTTATACGTAAAATCAATGAATGCCTTTTGTCTCCTGTACTATATTCTATGTTAGAGCTTTTTTTTATATATTATGTATTATTTAATACAATTTCCAGCCGTCATGAATTCGTGTACAAAATAATAAAGGAAACCCTTCACAATGTTAAGGAATACTCAATAACGATAATATATGGAAAATACACTTGAAGGGAAAGAAAAATTGCAGTTGAAAAGTGCTGGGGTCCTTTTTATCGTTCAGGTTCTTCGATTCTGGAGACAATTTCCACTTTTAATATCGGCCAGTAATAAGCGACCATATATCAGGTGGTTAAGGCACAGTGACACCGAAAAGAAGAAGAACACTCCTAACAAGAAAAAACTGCATACCGAGGCAGAAAAAATCAATTCCCCAGTATATATAATTTATTCTCGTATAAAATAAATTTAATGTGACGCGGAAGAAAGTGATTTATTATACATGAAAAATCTGGGTCGCTGCACTTGAATTATTATTATATGATATAAGGGAAGATTTATTCCATGAGTACATTCTTCAAACAGCAAAAGACATATGAACTCTAGACTATTTATTGCTTTTTAACCCAATGCAGTATTTAATCTGAAGCATTTTTTTACAAGTCTTAATAATATGCTAAAACCTCTCTCCTCTTTTTGAATACGTTTAATTTTTAAAAAGGAGTTGAAATCACTTCTCAATATTTTTAGTCCATAAACCTTTTTTGATCCTATATAAGAAAAAAAATATGCATGGAAAAACATAATCATGATTTTCTTAATTATATTATTAAGTATTAATATATATTATTTCCATATTATTATTAATTTTTATTAGTTTACCTCTAATTTGTAATATTTTATATTTAATTTAGTGATTTTTTTGCGACACCCACTTTGAAAATAAATCATCATAATAATTATTTTCGATGCACTTAAAGAAAAAGGAAGAAATAAAATGCATATCACTCATTTTACGATAGAATGAAAATGTATAACAGCTAATACAAGTTATATAAATACAGATGAAAATTTATTAAATTAAAAAATATTAAATAAAGTGTGTCACAAACAGATCACCCAACCCTTAGTTATGAATTTATAAAAAATTAAGGTAAAATATTTTATTTTCAATGTTATAAAATTTACCCAACTGCCTTGAAAATATTCTTTTCTTATATCCAAATCAAATAAACAGTTAATAATAATAAATCAATTATTAGTTACATTGGAAGAAAATAATGATGAGAATATTCCATGTATAATATTTCCAAAAAAGATTTACTAATTAAGATACTAGAATTATTTTATTTTAAATTTTGTGCATATTAAAAATAAATCAGCCTGATAAATATTTTCAATGCTCTCGAAGAGAAAAAAAATTGATATTACTCATTTTACGATTGAAATGTATTTAAATAACAGCTCTGAAAGTTATATACAGATGGAAATTTTCACAAAATATATTACAATAAAATTAATATAATTATTATAATTACTTAAAATAAAAATGATTTGTTACAAATAGATCACCCAACCTTTAGTATGTTTTTTTTTTAATTAAGACTAAATATTTTCTTTTCAATATTACAAAATTTATTCTAATTGTCTTTAAAATATTGTATTTTATTAAAAATCCCCATTTTTGGTTTTATCCAAATCAATTATTTATGTATATATCGATTATCGTGAATATTCTTTATAAAGTATTTTCCTGAACAGTGTTAGCGAAAAACACATCAATAATGGAATGTAAATTCCCAAATAGAATCTCGGCTAGGAGAAAGTGTTATCGCCATGGAGAAGATAAATCTCCAAAGACAATCGCTTTCCACGTGTGAATTTATAGTATGAATTTCAGCAAAATTGAGCCAACCACCCCTGAAAAGATTTTTCATAGTTGCCATGTCTCATAATATTAAATTCCAAATCTGCAATCCATTTCTTAATAAACTGCATTTTATCTTTTCTGCAAGATAAATTTAGATGTTTATGTATTTGAATCTTCTTTAAATATTATATAACAATACCACCAATTAATTAATAACAATTGTATATCCTAAAATATCAAAGAATGCTAAGTAAGATTTTTTTTTAAATGGGTAGTTAATATAATTTTAACATGCGTTTCGCACAAAGGTAATAAATTTTACCACTACACATTTTATAAGAAAATCGAATTTAACAATGTAGATAAACTAATTATTTTATTTATTAGTTATTTTTTTCTACAAACTAACATTATACGGATATAATATAACTTTTTCATTCTTAATCATCGAAACATTATAATCAAATTTATTATTTCTTAACTCATAATAATTTTTAATACCTGAACCTAGAATATTAGACATTCTAGTAAATCTTACATTCTTAAAAATGACTCTTAATACTTAATTATCGTCTCAATATTTACTTTATAATCCAAAAAATCAGAGTTAATCTGGATTTAGACAATCGATGGCGATTTTATTAATATTATTCCCGATCTCCTAGTCGTAATAACCGATCAATCTCTTATGGTATGTAAATTAAACAAACATATTTTTCGAATAAAAGATAAATAAGGTAACTCATAATTAAACCAAAATAAAAAATAGTTAATTCTGTGTCTGGATAAAGAAAAATTTTAAGAGAACATCTTAGAGCAGCTTTGGATGCATTGCCGTTATTAAAAGAAGATTTATTTCACTAACAAGGGTTGTACAAAAACAATCATTAAAATTATTTTAAAAAAATCATATAAGATCTAAAACAATACAAGATACTCGAATTAAATTGTCTTAAAAAAATATTGTACCGTCATCCCTGAAATAAGTCTGCGGGGTATAATACTTTATTATTTTTCCAGTCTCCCCGTTTACTTTTTATTCATCCCTCTTTCCTGTGGTGGTTGCAACCGCCATAACCACCTCATTTTTGGTTTATACGTGTGGGTGAGAATATCATCACTTCGCTTAATAGCGTCGCCGACTAACCAAAAACACGTCTCAAACTTCACCAATAAAATACTGTTATGATTTTAAACCTACGATGGGATTTTTACTGTTAAAAACTGTAGTAAATTACATGTGTCAACATATAAATATAAAGCAATCTGATTATAATATCTTATTAATAATATACAAAGGTTCATATACATGTTATCTACGCAAATCCATAGAATGAAGCTTTCAGTCAAATTAAAGCGTACCATCGAATTAATACACGTGAGCGAACCTCTTCAAATAAAACGACTGCGTTTTTATTTTCGTTTCTTTACTTGCCAGTCTCTTTTTTTACAGAGACGAGCGAAAAAAATCATCATTTACCCCAATTAGGCTGATTTGAAAGCCCAACAGAATGAAAGGCGCATAACCTGAAAAAGAAACTAGCGAACCAAATTACTGAAAGCTCTTTGTACAAAAAAAAGTTTAACAATTGTTCCACTATATAAATAAATAATTATTTATTATGTACAATGCTCTTTTATTTTAAAGAGATATTTTTTTAATAGCACACATGTTTTTCATTCTATTAAAAAAAATCTTATAAATAATATTTGTGAAAAGTAGGAAAAAATAGTGAACGAGATAAATATTGTGAAAATAAGAAAATTAACGTACAATAATTATATAAAGTAAAGAGGAAATAATCACTTATATGTTTCCATATAATTTCATTCCTACACAAGCCCTGTAGATGGCAGAATTGGTGGAAAAGAGATCACCCGTATCTGCATCTTCTTTCCCAAGTTATGTTAATTTATTCAAATGAGAATGGAAGATATAATTGTATGAGAAACAGTGTGGATAGAATGGAATTTATAAGAAATTAGTAATAAGAGAGAGTAGAATTTGATGTCATTGAGAATTTTAAATTTTTCAGTATTCAATTACAAATTGAAAATATTCGTGGTCTGTAGCTATTTTGAAATATTTATTTCAGGCGTTGCGAAAAGATGGAAACTTTAATATTTCCTTGAATATATTTTTAAAAAATGGCTCCTTTATAACACAATTTTAAGTTATTCTAAAATACTTAATTATCCACCCCAATAATGTAATATCACTATATGCATTTGAGTGAATTATAATGTTAAGCTCACTATTGTCCACATTGTTGACAAAATGTTATTTTCATATGCATTAACAGATCGAATCTAAAGCCTTTTAGAAGTATTGTTTGCTCGTGTCGATGGAACTGTAAATAAAAGTATTGAAATGCAGAGAATGCATTTGAGAGTTTCAAAGTCGTGAAGAGGAAAGTGACGAGTAACAAACATAAAGAAAGTATTCATACATGAGAAAGTATTCAAGTTCTTGGGGTACTTTTACCCTTCACTGTATCTTTACTACCACATTTAAATTTTATACTTGAGTATATTTATATTATATTGAGGATATTTAAATTTAGCAATTTTCAAATACATTCAGAAGTTTGCCACACATTATCTTACATAATTTACATCCCTGCCATTTAAGGGTGGGTCTATTTGGCACCATATTAATTATATTTATAGCCTTGCTGAAGATTAATATTACCATACTAATAACTAGCAGTATTGATTAAAAATATAAAAAAAATAAGAATACATTATTGATTTTTTGGTCGGGTTTTCAGCACTTAGCATATTTTTAAATACGCCACGTAGTTTATGAAATGATGTTTTAATGACGTCACTTTCTAGGCTACTAAATATTTACTAAGCATGGAATAACCCAACATAATGAGTAATATTAAATCAATCAAATTTTGAACACCACAGGATTTTTTATGCTTAGCAAATTTTTAATACCCTAATAAATTAATAAACGGCTATTATAAGTTAAGTAAGTGATTTATGTAAGTGATGATGTCACTTACGTCGTTTGTAATTATTTATATATACATACATATTAAATTATTATTTCATACCACTAGAGCATTACGGGAGATCCCAACTCGCAGTGATGATAATGCAGCATTCGTAAGTTGGAAGATGAAACATTAAAAAAATTGAAGAATTATTTGCCAAGCATGGAAAAATCAGGCCTTATTGGTTTACTAAGGTAATAATAAATATTTACTAGTTTAGTAGATGACGTCTACAATCTGAATGTATTCTCGTGATATTTTGAAGTGCTTTATCTTAAACCATGGATTATTTTTAAAAAAACTTCTTGTTTAGCTTGACCTTTTTAAGTTCAACAAAAATTTTGCATCTAGAGTGTTGAGTATTAAAAAAGAATTGCCTTTGAAGTGTGTTTGTCGAACGTCTCAAGTTCGACCGTACTTTATATTGAATAGCAAAACCACACCTCGAATCAATATTACTCGCTATTTCTAAGAAACTTTCAATATCATCATCGCTGAATAGACTTAATCCCTCAATAACAAGGCATCATAATAAATAAAACAGATCTTAACAGTATAATGCTGAATGGAGTGTTTGCTTAATAGAGGCGCATCCAAAAACAGAACAGTTTTAGTAGAAAGCAACTCGCATTGCATTTAAGGCTTTTTTACGTGAAAACATCCTTTGAAAAGACTTAGCAAAGCCTACACCCTCAATCCTGCATAAAGTGTGGTGTAAAATGCGACTTTTTGAAGTGTGTGATGAAACGATATGCATACAGTCTTGTCTGCACCAACAAAGAACATAATCTGAACACTTTTCATTCGAATGAATTCCACCACTGTAAAATGGTTTTATAACAATTTCAATTCAATTATTTTAAATTCGAATAAACAAACAGTCTGTTTGATAAACCGCAAATCTAAAGCGAAAATGTATCACCATTTTAGTTTTAAGCCGCAATTCGTACTCTGTTAATTGTGAACGAATTATGTTTAGCTTGGTTCACAATAATTATACGCAGATGTTTGATTTAAATGTCTATTAAACACATAAAATAAACATTTATTATAAAAAAATCACTATTACTGGAGATAAATAGGACTGCCAATCGAAATTAGTCAATTAATTTCTCATTAATAATCAAGGATTTGTATAAGTTAAACGATACTCTCTCAAAGTATTCTTATTCATTAATTAAAAATTAAACTTTAATATCAAATAATTAAATAATAAATTTCTAAAACAAAAGAATGAGCGAAATATTATAATAACAGTTTTGATAATTTCATTTTAACATTTTTTAATGTTGATTAAAAAATTGATTGTTTTGATCCAGGTTAACTCTGATTTCCTGGATTTTAAGATTAATATTAAAGCTAAACAACACATTAAATTTAATTTAATAATCTAGTTAAAAGATTCCATGGCACAATTGTTGCTCTCAAATTCAATTTAAATTTAATCGAATAAAATAATAAAAACGTTCAATTGATGAATCAACAATATTACAAATATTTAGCCGATTATACTGTTGTAAAAATAAAATTAAATTAAATATCACCGAGTTAATAAGTATGATAAAATCAATTATCATAATTTTGTATCTAAAAACCAAATATCCTGATTTTTTCTGAAGTATCAAACCAAAAACATTTCAGGATAATTCATTTTTAACAATTTTTAACTAGGATCTGTATGCGGAAATTCAACTGATTGCGATTTATTCAACCCATAGTTTAAAGTACTATTAAGGTTTAATAATATATTTATGTGTTTGTCTCGCTTTAATAATATTGTGGAACAATAGTCAAAGATATGTCCATTGTGATGGTTCACAATATTCATAAGCGGATTGTTTTCACGAACCTCCACGCATCACTTATTATATTGAAACCCAATAATATCATATCATCCCCACAATAAGGGTGTTGCCAACAGATTTCCTAAACCACCATTGTGTTACTGGGTAAATGGTTAAATACCATACTGTATACCAAATTCGAACCCACTGCCCAATATTACAAACAATACAATCATTTCCAAATTAAAAATATTTGCTCTTTAATAAGGACAGCAATTTGTTATTTTCGTTAGTTAATTATTCCATTGGGTTCGTAGCAAGTCATTAGTAAAATGAGTCTGGGTGCTTTCGACTACATCGTCAGATTTATTGTACTATATTATTTTTTATTACTTTAAAAGGCATTGTTTGTGATCCTCAAATACCTGTTTATTTTAACGTAATCAAGAATATTGAAAAAATATTTTTATTTATTAAATCAATCTTAAAATCGTTTATACTAGGCAGGCTTTCAAAAAAAATTTTTTTTAATAAAAGGTAGGTATAAATATATATATATATATATATATATATATATATATATATATATATATATATATATATATATATATATATATATATATATATATATATATATATATATATATATATTATTCAAATATTTTCAAAGTTTGTCTCATCTACTTAGTGTCCATATTAATCTTAAATAAAAATAATTGAAACTGTAATAATTTAGTTTTTTTATTTAGAAAGTATATATTATTTGAAGTATGTAATTGTAAGATTTTGAAGACAATACATTTAGTTTCATCCAAATAAAAATATTTAATACGATCGCATGATAACATTTTAAATTGCTAAATATCTATTGGGTATTTAATTATAGATGACATATTTAAAAAAAGTAATTTTTTATAAAATATATTCATTTAATTATTTTTCCGGTCAGCAATATATAATTATTAATATGTTATGTATCATTTAAATTGTAAAAAAATATGTATAAAAATCATCTTTCAATAAAAATTATCTTTTCCTATTTAAATCCTACAATACAATTTCACTGTTTTTTTAATTAAATATTTATTATTATAAATTTGGCAAAGTTTGGGTTAAAACTAGAAAACATTATCTATCAAATAATATACCTATACTTTAAAGTATTACTGCTTATTCCCATATAATATCATTTTATAACTATCTCATGTGTATTCTTATTTCTTGTAAATGTCCAATTTCTTCCATTTTCAATTTGTTTTTTTTTTTAATATAATGTTTGAAAAAAACTACATTCATTGAACTATAGGCTTCCCGATACTTTCTGGAATCTATTTGTTTTTAACAAATAAAATTAAAAAAAAAAAAACTAAATAAAAAAAATGATTAATCATACTTGATATTATATGTGCATGTCACTGGGTTTCAATATCAACTTATCTAAAATCTTTACATTTTTCCATCCAAATCGATCATTTAACAAACCAGCTGTCAATGAGGGTAAAAATGTACACGCACTAACCCCATCTTGTTTTTATTTCGCAACACGCAAACCCTTTTTCATATTCCTGAATGGGATTTCAAAAACACATTAGCACATATTTTTGACAACAATCATCACATAAAACCAGAATTAAAATAATTTAAAAAAGGCATAATAATTATGACGATTAAATCATCTGGTGTGGCAAATATTTTGGGTTGGTATTAATTCCAAAGTCATTGTCTTTTTCTCTTTTCAACTTTCATTTATTGCGGTCTCCAAAAATCCCTGTGTCTACATTGCATATTTTTAGGCAAAGCGCATATTTATAAATCTCATTTAAAAATAAAATTTTGAAATAGTAATAGTTGAGGATATATATTCGTATTAAAATTAATATACTCCCAAAGATGCGTTACAGGAAATAAATTTGAATACAACGAAGTAATAATTAAAAATATCTAAATGTTACCAAATAATTATATTTACATAGATTGTGAATTCTGAATTTCTGAAACCAGCGTGATAGCTCAGGGGATAAGACGCGTGGCTACTAATACTGTGGTCATAGGTTCGAATCCCACTCAAGTCAAGAATTTTTAAATTGATTTGATCGGTTATTACGACTGGGAGATCGGGAATAATATTAATAAAATCCCGATCGATCGTCTTGATCCAGGCTTACTCTGATTTCCTGGATTGTAAGGTAAATACTGAGGCAATTATTAAGTCGGGCAGAGCCGCTCTGTCGGTGGGCTGTGTAACTAGTAATAGTTAAGATAACCGACAGACAATTATCACGTTGTTGTGTATAAAAAACCCTCTCAAAAAGACACTTTCTAAAAATAAAAAAGCTCTTCGGAGCGTAAATAAATATATAAATAAATAAATTGTTTAATACCCTACATTCCTTTATTACACTATTTTGTTGTATGTTTAATTATTTATTCAGAAATAGCATTGAAGAATGGCAATTTATATATCAGCAAATCGTTCTATTCAAATTCTGGCCAAGCAATTCTAAATATAATATCCTAAAAAAACAACTAATTAAATAAGCTAATTTAACTCTTCTTTGAGATCACAAATCCAGATTAAGAAGGTGTAATTTTTTATTAATTAAATATATGATTAATATTGATGTGCGTCTTTCTTACAGGATATACGTTATTATGAATGTCTTGGGTAACTTTTTGTAAAGTTCTTCTCCCTTCTTTTCGGCTAATCGCTTTTTGATAAATCGCTTCTCCACTGTCGAGGAAATGGATTTTGGGGAGATATTCCTTTGTCGTATTCTTAATGAAACCACTGTTGCCACAAATATCAGAATTTGGACATCTTATGTATTTCAGCATTAGGAATTATTGATGTGTCATTCCAGCTTGGAAAATCCATAAAACAAATAGACTAAATCAATGAAATAAAATGTTATACGTACATATAAGTACTACTTTATTATTTTTTATGAAGTGTATACTAATGATAAATAAAATCTCAATAACAAAATACCATACTCAATAATCACTATTGAACAGTGAATAGGAACTATATTTAAGTCAATCGATCGATACTTAACCTTTAGGGAATTATTTATATAAATCTATTTTAAGACAGTATATTTATAGAGTATGTATATATATATATATATATATATATATATATATATATATAATTTTAATGAATTCTAAAATAACAAAATTAATTTACAAAAAATATTTGATAAAAATCGTGCTTTATGATCACTTGTCATTTATTTAAATTAAAATATATGATACATATTTTTATTAATTGCCCAATTGTCCAATCTTTGTTTTTCATTTTTGTAGAGCATATTTCAAACTTAAGACATGTTTAGCATCACGCAGTAAAACGAAAAAAGATATTACTAATCACAGCCGTCTATGGTATGTAAATAATTATTTGCAAATGTTTAAAGTTTGCCATTTTGTTCAACAAACATAAAAGTATTGAGGTGGACTTTAAATAATTGAGAATATTTAATGAATTAACTAATTTCAAAACTTTTCTCAACTATTAGTGGTAACTATATTTCTTTCAGCTAATAAGAATAAACTGCTTCATTGCATAAACTGCTTAAATTATTTTTATAATATTTTTGCGATACCCTACCTCTGTTTAAAATATCTATTATCAATTAGTTTAAGTCCACCCCGTATATTTTATAAATATTCATTGTATAATAATGATATTTATCAGTTATTCTTTACACACATAATAAAAATAAAATATAATAATTGTATAATTGTCAACAACACGCAATACCTGTTCGCTTGAGGTAGTTTAAAGTGAATATTAATTATAGACGGAAAAATCTACAAACACACCCTAATGTATGTGGAAGCCACCCCCTGCCACCCTCACGTGAAGTTATTAATTAATTTCACATTAAGCAAGAAGAGAACCGCTTAATTATACAGACGAACTTTTGACTGGCAGTCTTTGTTGGCATGTTGCGTGACAAACACTTTCTACTTTAGCCGGTTGATCTCGCCTTTTTTTTCATTTTAAAATGCAATTAAATATTTTCAATTATAATGCAGCTATGTGTGTATTATGAAGCATGCATGGTTTCATTATTAGATAAGGGTGGTAGTGAGTGATTTGAAGATTGCATGACGCTTGCATACGCCTTGCACAAGTCGCATCAAGATAAGCCTTCTACGTTAATTTTACTACCAACCCCTTCATACAAACCACCCCCTTTTACAAAACACATTCAGAACGACTAGCCATAGACAAAATGAGAGGATGCGATAGCTTAATTAAATAACCAAGGGATCGGATTGTAAAATATTATACACACAAACAGGTCTTCGTATTTTTTTCACAATTTTTTACAATGGCAGATTGGGTTGCACCTGGGTGAACTCTTTTCCACAAATTCTGCCACTTATATGACGTATTTAGGAGTTGACCTTATATATCCACACTTATATTATGTCTTCATACACCTTACTTTATTTTTTTATATACATTCTATTAATACATTTTATACAAACATTTTTTTTTAATTACAGTATTATTTATTTTTATATATATATGTACATTTCATTTTTGTTTACCTTTTTTATTACTATTGTTTTGTCTACAAAAAAAGCTCTTCTGGGCGTTTATATGGAAATAAATAAATAAATAAAAATTTGGTGCAGAATAAAAAAATATTTTTTAGCCCATTCTTTATTTTTATTATTAACACACACACGTATCCACAAAATATCTGTTTTTATAGTTATAAATAAATATGAGTTAAATATCACAAGCTTATTTACATATAATAAAACACACTTTTTATTTCATCTTATTTATCTAATTTTGTCAACTAATTGTATCCATTTATGAATTCTATTATCCTATGTTTAATTATTATGTTAATCTCTTTTCATTTATTATTATATTGTTTTTTTTAAGTTAATGCCGTAAAAGGCGTAAGTATAATAAATAAATAAGTATGTTAATAATTTAATATATTTACTATAATAAAAATAATTTGTCATATTAATAATAAATGCATACATTAAATGAAAGCCAAGCCCACATGTTTGCACCAAAATAATTAGTCATTTACTAATATTTCAAATTAAAAAATAATTGTGCGAATTAACCATTTATATACGTATTATTAAAAAAAAATCACTTGTAATGGAGTTTAAAACCATAAAACGAGCTTGATAAAAATATATTTATACGTTTTTAAGCTTTAAAAATCGACGTAACTTAATTCCGAGTGTAAATTGTTTTATTTTTATTTAAATTATAACAAAAACGGATTTAAATTTATCTGTAGATAATTTATAAAAATTGAATGAATATTTTTTTTAACTCATATGAAAAATAAATACATATATACCCACTAAATTGTCTTTATTCAATTACTCACAAGTCAATTACTGGCACAACATTGTTTCAATAACTGTTTTTCTTTATTTTAATAAAAAAAATATTAAAACGCTTAAATTTTTTTCTGTATATATATATATATATATATATATATATATATATATATATATATATATATATACACATATATATATATATATATATATATATATATATATATATATATATATATATATATGTGCATATATATATATATATATATATATATATATATATATATATATATATATGTATATCTATAGCCGTAATTGACCTATTTAAAATACTTGGGTGTAAAATATAGTAATATAAAGTGTGTTGTAATGAACAAAACGAGGTCATTGTTGAATGTGGTCCAGTGGTGATAAAATGTAAAAGTGCTTAACGCTTGACAATGCAATTTCAACAGCACAATTGCCTCGTATAAAGGCCGATATGAAGAGACTCCATCATAATATTATTACTAGTGCAGTTAGTACTGCTATCACCACAGCCCTGAATTACGGTCACCCTATATGGGGTGCTGTGATCATTTCACCTTGCATTGGACAACTGACGCTGCACTCAAAGCGCACCCGATGATTTATTATTCTGGGGTGACCACTATTCACGTTACAATTTTAAAAGGTTATTAACATTGAGATAAGCTTGGTACAATACACATTTTTGATTTCAAGGTTATGTGACGTTTAGATCAGTCTTGCTTTAAGCATTGTGTTGTGTAGATACTCCAATTTTATAATGGATAAATATATGCCACAACAACGAGTAGAAATAGTGAAAATATTTATTTACAACGTTATTTAAGATGGTAGTTGGAGTTTTTTTCCCACTTTTTATATTATATTTTTCCTTGATTTTAGTTAAATATAATGGGTTCAGTTCCATAATCACAAACTCAGCGTTGTTTCCTATTTAAACGAATTTCAATCATTCTTGCTATCATTTTATATAAGGTACATTTTATATAAGGTACCAAGAAGTCCACAAGAATATATTTAGAGTAAATACTTAATGCAAATATAGCAGATTTGAATAAAAAACACTAACTAACCTAATAAAATTAAATATGAGTAAACATAAGCCTTATATAATTAAAGTAACGTTCAAATAAATCACTCGATTTTACTATAACAAACTGTTATTTAGTTATAAGAATTATTTCAATTATGTGATTATTTATTAATCATCATAAAAGTTTATGGGCGTAAGTAGATGGCCCATGGAGTTGGTCCAATCAGTGCAGGGAGTGGGTAGTAAAAGAAGATGTCAAGCTGGCCAGTGATGTTTTATTAGAAGAAGTTAATTACAAAGCCCCGTGGGGGGCGTGCTCTATGCAAGAGCATCTCGCAGACACGTGTGTCCTGCTCGAGTGTCGGTTGACAAGTCTCTTGTTACTGGTGACAGATGGGAGCTGTGGCTGTTAGCGCTAACTGGAAGTGCATAAATACATATCTGCGCTGTCCAGTTAGCCGCTACAAGTTTTCATTTAATTCATACTTTTTAATACCCAATAGTTTTTCCTCAGAATGGAATAATTGATATGACTGTCAAATAATAATAAAACATATATTTTATATTCACAGTAGTACAGTTTTCAGTTTATAAAGAATTCAGTGAAGCACTTTGAAGTGTGTCGGAATCGCTTCACCAAAAAGGCGTAACTCTAAAAAATATGCACAAAAGAAATAAACATGCCAGAAAACTTTTCCTTGTTTCCCAGCCTCTTTTCTCCTGTCGGAAGAAGTCTTTCCTTTGTTGGGAATTTTCAAAACCTTGTTTCACTTCACACCATCAAAGGGGATTTTGTGACCTAGTAAATATTATTTCAATCCAAAAATCATGGTCACCACAATGTCGACCATTCGTCATCAGTATATTGTATGTAAGTCAGTGGTTGTGTAATCTATATTTCATAAACAGGCATCAAATCATCACAAAATGAAGTATGCATAAATAATAAATATCGTGAATATGTTATCCATAACTATGAATTTATTCTTTACAGTTGGGTTAAAAATCAACACTGCAAAAGTGTTTTTGTATTTCGCATTCGCACAGACAAATTAACTTTATTTATCACCAGAGGCAAGCTGCACTATTTCTAATTACCTATTAAATTATTACCCAAAGATCTGCTATGCAATTTCCGACCTAATGTTACTTTGGCTTAAGGCTTATTTTCACAATCACTCCTCATTCGGTGCGCCAGTTTTCTTATTCAACGATTTACAGAATGCGCCACGCCGAATATTAATGTTGACTGACTAATTGAAAAATTGCCTATTTAAAATCACTCCAATATGGAAATTTAAACAATTTTTCACATTTGAAATAAGCAAGACTGTAAAAGATTTTGTATAAGCAATGCAGTATGCAACCGACGGGCTACTTTATTCACCTGTTCACTGCAAACACATCCCGATCGAAGCAATTGATTTGCCGTACTGCCGTACTATTTCAGGAAAAAACAACCTTTTTACATTTATTATTAATAAAATAAAATATCAGAATTTACAACTAATGAACTAGTATTGACTAGACACTATTGTATTACACAATTATTGATAAATGTTACCAAAAAAAGTATCGTGAATGGTCATCCATGGGGATGTGCCGTGTTAAATAAATGTTAAATTACTCCCGTTCTATGAAAACAGAGAGAAGAGGGATGCACTTATATGAATGAAGAGCAGTTGTTTCCGTGACAATTATTGGAAAGTACATATTTTGTCACATGTTTGTAGAACAGGACAGATTTATATGCGAAAAGAGTCATTTAATTTTCGTTCGATTCGTGAAGCTTCCATCCAGACTACGACTTTAGTGCAACTTTTGCGGAGTAACAACTACAGCAAATAGAAGAAGGGAATTTTCCGAAAACGCCAATAAGGCCGATTAACAGAAGTATAGTAAACAGGCGAGTATCTTCTAAAGTAATGGATTCCCAGGCATACGTCATCGTAAATACGACAGTAGAGTTACTTAGCTACATTTATGATCGGATTTTTGGTTAGTCAACTTGAGTTAGCTTCGTCTGAGCCTCGGGCGAGGCACTAAGTAAAAAGTACAGCAAAATAACTATTTGCGGTGTACGTTTACGGCGACGCACGCCTAGGAACCCCAAGCATAAGTAGAGCAACTCTACTCGTAGAAACCCAAATAAATGGTAATTAGAGTAGAGTCGAAGTCGATAGTAAAGTAACTCGCTTTCTACATTATTCCTACTCGCACATGACAGTTATCATTAAATAATGGATTCCCAGGAATACGTCACTGTAAACTTACACCGTTAATACGATAGTAGAGATACTTAGCTGCCTCGTCTGAGCCTCAGGCGAAGCACTAATTGACAAAAAACCGATCAAAAGTACAGCAAAACAACTCTTTTACCGTCTTCACGGTGTACGTTTACGGCGAGGCACGCCTAGGAATCCCAAGCTTTACTCGTATCATACGGTGCTAGTAGCTGCATGGTAGTAACTCGCACGCCAACTCGCACTGTTTACTGGTATGAACGTAGCTGGACTTAGCAGAGACTTGCATTATGTGGTCAGTGCGAATGGCAGTAACTCGCATAGCTACTCGCACTGTGTAACCACCACTTTAACATGTGAAATTCCTTTAGAAAAATGGGATTAATTAGAGGAGAGTTCTTCGACACGGGTTCGGACGCAAATAGGTAGTGTTAATAATAAATTCTACCTGGCATACAAAGATGATCATTTTGATATTGACTATTTTTCAAATGCTAATCATAAAAATGTTTGTAGCACCATTTGTAGTTCACATATAGGATCTAAAGCTTGTAATGTAGGTAGAGATTGTAGAGAGTGGTGGATATATGGATTGCAGTCAGCGTCCTAATGAGACACATCCCTCGTCTACAACATTCAAAATGTAAACTGATTCTACCGGTAATTTGTTCCAACAATCCAACCCCATTGTTCCAACACTCTGCGAATAAGAAGCAAATGTGATAAATCACCGAGTGATTGAACCACTTCATTGAATCGTAGTGGAATCCTCATAAAGCAAAATATGCAAATACGGAGAAAAATATTTATTTTAAAACAAACTTGTCATGATCATCACTTTATAATAAAATCCATTATGTGAGAAAAAATATTTTAGGAGACACTGCATTGTATCAGACTATCAAATTTACCTCTAATTATTACTAGTTACATTTAATAATCGCCTCAGCATTTACCTTGCAATCCAGGTTCTCTGAGTCCTGGATCGATACGATTGATTGAGATTTGTAGTCACGCTCCTTATACACTAAGCTATTTAATTATATATTAGTCTGGTTAGATTATTGTTATTTTATAGTCCTCAGGAGGATTGTTTGATTTTCGATGAATTTATTCATAATAGTAAGAGTTGATTCATATTTGATTGGAGCAGCATAAATCCTTTACCGTGTCGTCAACGACTAGACTAGTGACTATATGCTAATAGCGGTATTCACTAAACTGCATACATGATAGTGTCTATGATTGAAGTAAAATATTTGTCAAAGTGGAGAATTCCAGCTGTCACTGTCAATGTGACAATTGGAATCCTCGAATTTGACATTTGGAATAATTTAATTTGACAGTGACAGCTGTCAAACTCGAGTATTCCAGCTGCATTGATATAAACATAAGATACCGCATTAGTGGCTAAATGCGTGTTTAGTTCAAGTGGATCAAGTGGCCAAGAACATGAGTTACCTGGCAAACATTGTACTGTAAACATCTCTCTTCATATCTTCAGTTATATTTCACAGTAAAATGGGTAAATGCATTGTTACTACATGTCGTATGGACTCAAACATACACTCAAATACATCTAGGCTCACTTTTTACCAAACACTACTTCTTTAACATGTTTAAAATATTATTGTGTTTTAATCACCAAAGTAGTGTCACGACCACTCTCAGAAGTCACTATGAATGTGTTAAGTGAGGGAGACACACTTATGCCTTTATCGAATAGGAGAGAAGAGTGTAACAATATGGCTTTACACGAATTATTTATATGTAATGCGATATCTAATGTTTATATCTATGTCCAGCTGTTATATTGACAGTGACAACTAGAATTCTTTGACAGCTCCTTTACTCGAGTAAGAGTGACAGAACCATAGACACTATCATGAATGCATTTTAGTGAATACCGCTGTATATTTTATATTCATATATTTTTTATATCAAAAAAATATAAGGAGCTCAGTCAATGATAAAATAATAAGCCCTTATAATATAAATATTCATAATTTATATGATATTTAGTTTGTACAGAACGTGTCTGATAGTTGTTCGAAATGCCAGGTCAGTTTCAGGATCGGACTCAAGGACTATCTACAAGTTGTCGAGTAGAACAATATCAAAGTTATATATAAGTGTCTGTCTAGGGCAAAGTCGAGTGAAAGTCAAACATCATCAATTACGTGGACTTAGTAAACAGTCCTGCGATCTGACCCAATAATATTGAAAATAATAAGACAGCAAGAAGTATATATGAGATAGACAATTAATAATGCAATGGTCGGTGGTCACAGAGGAGTTATATTAGGTCTACGAGCTTGGAGACCTCTCCTCTTGACCATACTACGATTTGCATAAAGTTTACAGCGTGGATTTGAACCAGAAAGTCACCCCGTCCATCACATTTACTCTGCAAATCCACTTAACCGCCTGACCAAAGTTGGATTCTTGCACACAAACTATTCTATCGAAACTCCGACAAGACGTGAAAAATAATCATAGGTGCAAATTGTATTGGCGTAGCGAAAATTCAAGGTGGGAGCTACTATTTCTTTTTAATGTTCGTAGATCAAATGCCAATCTTTTGTGTCTTACGATAATTTTTCTATTTTATGTACGCCCCAGGGGGCTTTCTTAGGGTTTTTCAGACACAACAACGTATTAATTGTCCGCCGGTGATTTTAACTATTACTAGTTACACAGTTCACCGACTTAATAAGCCTCACAATACAGGAAATCAGAGTAAAACTGGATCAAAACCATCGACCAGGATTATATTAATATTATTCCCGATATCCCAGTCGTAATCAGTTACGTCCAGACAGCCGTCTTGTACACACGTATATTGAAGTGCTCCTTGCATGGTTAAGCAAATTCGAAAGTGTCAAGTACACAAGTGTCGCAACTACCAAACCGGTCTGCCGCCCTGTGACCTCTCCTGATAACGAGCTTGCCGCAACGCCGCCAAAATCCACTTCACCATTATTATCAGGTACCATCGCTCCTTATCATAGTAACATATACTCATTAGTTAACTCGTAAACGTAATGGCTCAAACGACGATCGATGGGTTTCTTTTAACAAAGAACCCGATCAAACGTCCAAGACCTACTACTCCTACTTCCATTCCAAAACAAAACCACTTTAAGTCGCTGGGGGAGGTAATTTTGTCATCCGATAAGGATGTCAAAAAACCTCCCCCGTTATATCTCAAATCTTCAGGGCACGGTGAAAACTTGACGATTGTCAAGAAATTCATCAATAAATTCCAACTACATTATAAACCAAACGGACAAGTCAGAGTCCAAACCAGCAATATCACTGATTTCAGAGCCCTTAAAGCGGGCCTGAAATCATTAAACAAGGAATTTTTCTCCTTTACGTTAGAATGTGACAGACCTAAAAATCTGTCATACGAGGCCTGCCTCTGCTTCCTGTAGAGGAAATCAAGCAGGACCTTAGCGACAAAGGATTTAAAATAATAGACGTGTTCCTAATGAAAGGAAAAAATGGCTCCATTACGAAGTCACCACTATATTTAATAAATCTCAGCAATGAGACAAATATGAGTGACTTCAAAAACACTACTAATATCTGTCACTGTAGAGTGACAATTGAAAAATACTCTCTTGGGAGAAATTCTATCACGCAATGTTTCCGTTGTCAACAGTGGGGACACGCAGCATCCAACTGCAACAACGCATTCAAATGCGTGAAATGTGGCGGCGATCACCAGACTTCCACATGCATAAAAGATGCCACTTCCCCCGCAAGATGCTGCAATTGCGGAGGGGACCACACTGCAAATTACAAAGATTGCCCTGACAGACAGAAGCAGATCAAATTAAGATCTACCCCCAAGCTGCCAGCTGCGAGACTGGCCACCCAGCGTGCACCAGTGCCGCCCCCGAACATCGTCAACGGACGCTCCTGGTCCCAGGTTGCTCGTGGACCAATGGCCGCCCAGGTCATCTCCCCGTCCACATCTCATCACGTGACTGACCTGTCATGGGCACAGATTGCCCAAGGTCCCACCACCACATCTACTGCGAAGAACATTATAGCCCCAATCTCTAGCGCTGATATGCCGATAGGAGACCTGATGACTCTTGTATTGAAGGTTCAAGAGCTTCAGCGGAAGCTAAAGACATATCAGACAAAGAATGAAAGGATATATCTCATCATGGAGCTCGCCGCATCGCTTGATAATGTCTAAGGTTAGTCACTGTTCTAATATTAAGATTGTTGCTTGGAATTCCCGGGGAATTTCAAATAAATTCGACGAAATGATTGACTTTATGTTAAGGGAAAGTGTTGACATTGCATTGATAAGTGAAACGTTTCTTAATACAAATATAATTCTGAGAAGACCAGGTTTTGTAATACATCGCAACGATCGAGTTTGCAAAACAGGCGGTGGTGTTTTAATCGTGATGAAAGACTCTATATGTCATTCGAAAATTCGTAAAACTAACTCAATTGAAGTAATAGCAATTAGTGTATCTATTAATAATAAAACTCACATTATTGCCTCGGTTTATAAGCCACCCAAAATAGAAATTTGTCAAGATGATATCCACAAAATTATGTCTCTCGGTAAGGATGTTATAATTGCTGGTGATCTTAATTGTAAAAACACTTTTGGCACTGTATTCGCGGAAATAAGGATGGCCGTTTACTAAGAGAATATTGTGATAAAAAAGACTTTCGTATCCTTTTCCCCGAAAGTCCAACGCTTTTCCCACCCAAAGGATATCCATCCATCCTTGATATTGCAGTGGTTAAGGGTTGTCCTTCTCTCACCGAAGTTGACGTAATACAGTCACTTTCCTCCGATCATCTCCCTATTGTATTTAACATCGGCGGAAATTACAAAATCACCCACAAAACCTTCTTTAGTTATGAGACGGCTAATTGGAACGCTTACAAAACTCATATTAACAATACCGTTACACTTAAATTCGACACTAACAACACATCTCACGTTGACAATGCAATCACTACACTCACAGATTCTATTAAGAACGCCGCCGCCTTATATATTCCTGTTAAAACCATTAACAATACTTTCAAGAACAAACTTCCATCTGAAATTGTGGACTTAATTCATGTAAAAAATAGATTAATGAATCAGTGGCGAAAGAAAAGAAATTGTAAACTCAAATCTGTCATAAATGCGCTAATTTTAGAAATTAAACATAAAATTAAAATTCATAAAAATGTATCCTGGGAACAGAAGATAAGGTCTCTCAAAACACAAAATAACTCACTTTGGTAGATGTGTAAGTCGATGACTAGAAAAACATCCTTTATCCCTCCGCTCAGGAGCGAAGACTGTAATAAAATTATTTACAAGGCTCAGGAGAAAGTTGATCTCATCGCTGAAACATTCGTTAAAGCACACACATTGACACATAATGACACTACAGATAGTCTCACAGAACAAGCAGTTACTAAGTCAATTAGGAATCTTCACAACTATTCTGAATGTGAGATTGACGAGGTAACTTTTTCTGAAATCTCTGATATTATTCAAAACTCAAAACATAAAAAATCACCAGGACACGACAACATTAACAACACTCTTATTAAACACTTACCACAAAAGGCTCTGGATTGTTTGGTTAAAATATTTAACTCGTGTCTTATTCTTGGATATTTTCCAGATAATTGGAAAGCAGCCAAAGTAGTCCCTATATTTAAACCTGGTAAAGACAAATCCCTTCCCAGTAGCTATCGTCCTATCAGTCTCCTCCCCTGCATGAGTAAAATCCTAGAGAAAGTCATATTAACCTGCCTGCGAAAAACTCTGGATTGCGTCATTCCTAATGAACAATTCGGATTTAGACCGGGCCATTGTACCACTTCACAACTAACAAGAATCTCACAGCATGTTAGAGGAAATTTTAATAATAAAAAAGTACGGGAATGATTTTCCTGGACTTTGCCAAAGCTTTTGATGTAGTCTGGTTTGATGGTATCATTCACAAACTAATTAACACTAACACCCCACCATATCTCACCAAAGTTATTCAATCTTATCTTACTAACAGAAAATTCTCAGTAGATATTAACAATGTTAAATCTGTACAGCATCCAATCCTTGCGGGAGTTCCGCAAGGAAGTATTATCGCCCCTTATCTTTTCAATCTCTTCATCCATGACATTCCTATTCCTCGTAATTGTTCCTTAGCTCTTTACGCGGATGACACCGCTATATTCACATCATCTTACAGATTAGACACACTTCGTAGACGCCTCCAAGCATCTGTAGACCTACTAACACAGTATTACTCTCGCTGGAAATTAAAACTCAACGAGAGTAAAACTGAAGCAATAATATTTACTAACAAAAGAAAGCGATCCCACATCCCCCCCCTTAGTATCAATAACGAACAAATTCCTTGGCTCAAAGAAGTCAAGTATTTGGGAGTTATCCTAGACTCCAAGTTGAACTGGTCCAAGCATGTCAAATATGCTGTGGACAAGAGCAACCTGGCTATTAACACCTTATATCCACTTATTAACAGGCGTAGTCAGTTGTCACCCAAGAATAAGCTACTTCTTTATAAATCAATTATCAGACCGATTCTCTTGTATGGATGCCCAGCTTGGTCTACTGCGGCAAAAAGTCATATTAATAAAATTCAAATTGTCCAAAACAAGTGTCTTAAGATGGCCTTAGATCTTGAACCTGGCACATTTCTTAAAGAAGTCCATGAGGACATTAAGTTAAAAATGATCAAAGCAAATATCGAAGATTTGAGTAAAAAACATTACACTAAAATGACTAACTTCCCGACTTACCCAATAATAAGACATGTAAAATAAAACCAAATATGCCTCGAGGAAACCTAAGTTCATTTTACCATTGAACTTCCAAAACTGATATTATTTTTAAAAATAAAATAAAATTTCTAATAATCCACTCAACTCAAATTTGGTTTTACCCAAACAAATTGTTATTTAGTTTTTAAGCATTATATTTTGTAACTGTTTGTTAATATTGCTTTTATCGTGGTTATTATTTATTAATCTTCAAATTTGTAAATGGGTTTTTATTTTTTCCCATTCTTTCTATAATTAAATACTTTTACTCATGTCAAATTTAAATAAAACATTCTCATGTTAGTTATAGGTAAAAAGATGTAAACACTCTGTACACCTAAGTCAATTTCCAAAGATGTATTGTTCTATCAATCAATGTAAAAACTTATGTTAATAAAGAAATTGTAATATATATCCCAGTCGTAATAACCGATCAAATCAATGTAAAAAAATGATTTGAGCGATATTTTTTTCATTTTCTGACCATTAATCACTAATAAACTGTATTGGTTGTAAAAATAATATTTTTGTAAGGAAAATCCATCATAAAACTTTTCCTTGTCAATGTTAAAGTGTTCTAAAGAAACATTAGATACTATTAATCCCAGTCGTGAAGGTTTAATATTTGCTCTTCTTATAATAAAGAGTAGGTTAGGTTTAATCCTAGTTTTACTAATTAAATGTTGTGATTTAATGCTTATTAAATATGAAAAATCCTTGCTACATCACTGTTAGTTAACAATTATTATTCTCTAAGCAGAACAACGCCAAAAAACATGTTATTTATACAATTAAAAAGTGTAACTATTCCATATTTGTAATTGAACATAACAGAGTGTCGTTGTGTAATGAAATTTAGTTAGAAGTGTACGCAAGTCCAATACAAATGTCCTACTTGTTATGCGTGAGGCCATCTCTTTAAGTAATTGATATTCTCATAGTATCAAAGGGTATATTTCAAATTTAATCCTTTCCCAAACTTAATTTGCCATCCCCAATCCCGATTAATACAAATCCAAATATGTCTCGACAATCCACCCCAAATATAATCAATACAAACATGTAAATTGTCTAATACGCGCCTTTCAATCAGTCGCATTGAATACAGATTTAGTAAATATGTTTATTATGACAAAATTGTGTAAGAGTAATAATTTTGCAGTTTAATAAAAAAGTTATTAAGTAGTTTATTATATTGAGAGAATATTAAATATGAAGTAGAATTAATTAAAAGAGACATCAGATTTTTTTATGATATTATATCTACGATAATGTAGTGAAAAATTTCGAGTCATTTGCTGTATTTTTTAAAAATTAATCTAGAATTAGGTAACTCCTTGTTTAAATTAACTTCATTTTAATAATGTTTAGGTATGTAGAGGTAAAAAGGGCTTAAAATAAAAATTGGAATTATTTTTACTATCCCGATTAGAAATAAATTCACATTTTGAGTGTCATGTAAACTACAGTCATTTTTATTTCAGATTAATACGAAATGACAAAGGCTTATTATTATAAATTGAAAGAAATACGTTTGCTGGTAACAGATTCAGCAAACTGTTAAATTGGTAAATTAATATATTATTCAAAATTCAAATGAAAAAAAATATTTTATATATGTTATAAAATGTTCCATTCTATCCACAGTATTCCTCATCCAACTACTTTGCGCACCTGGGTGAACTCTTTTCCACCAATTCTGCCGCCTACAGGGCTTGTTTAGGAGCGACCCTATATAGTAACGTATAAATGATTGCTTTGTGCACCTTAATTTATTTAATAAAACTTAATTATATTTTATATACATTCGATTTATACATACATTTTTATTATTATTATTGTCGCCCTATCAATAACAAATAAATAACTCACCTTCCCTCAAAATATTCTCTGTATTTATTTGAAAGTATATGGCTTATTCAATGAAAACAGTAGAGGAGTTTATCACTGACTTAAGCAATAAACACTATAACAAATAGTTAACTTCTCCACTAACTCTTTAATACAAAATGTTAACAAAATCAAATATGTTTCAGATAAGCGAAACTTTAAACTACCACTGAAATGTTGAGAGACATTTCTTAAAAATTCTTTAACATATCTTTTTTCACAAACACATTTGATTTTGTCTGTCATTAATGATTTTACTATATTCGTGTTTCACAATATTTTTGTTTTATTCATATAGTATTAAGTATATGCTTTTTGTA
>JAGTTH010005863.1:0-13590 GCA_022606485.1 Agraylea sexmaculata | reverse complement strand
ATATATATATATAATTATTGAATTTTTTAATTAAAAAAAAATTTCAACATTATTTCCACCCATGTCTCTTCATATTTTTTTATTACCCTCAAAAACGTCGTAACGTTTACGAATCCATATCTTCGTGCATAAATTAATAAATTACAGACAAATATTTTTTTTATAAATATAATATGCTTTTTTTAATCATTAAATATATATATATATATATATATTTGGGATATATTATAATGAACCTAATAATAGCATTCAATAACAGATGAAATTGTGTGAAATCTGGAAAGGGGATAGTGCTTAGTGAAAAAGTTGAAATTGAACTTTGAGGCAGAAGTTTGAAATTAATCTTGAAGCGCAAACACATAGTAATAATATAGTTTTTGAATGACAAGGTAAATGAAGGAATCATTTCTATATATAATCTGTGAATATAAATATAATGCGAGGAGTAAAGAAATTATGAAATTTAGTCTCTTAGGTTCACGAATTTCAATTGTTAAACTTGGGTTTAAGAAAATTTGCTATAAAAAATATTTGAAAAAATAAATAAACTGTATTTGGAACCTTTTCATTCTGAGTGTTTCATTTATAAAACTCCCCTACAAAATGTATAAAAAAATCAACAATAAGTTTCCAATATGCTCAATTTAATTTTTTTAATAAAAAAAATCATCGAGATTGCGTTTATATCAAAATTAATTTACTTTAATCCAACTGATAATTTTTTTACAAAATAAATAATTTATAAATTTAGCTGATGAATACAATAAATGGAAGCTAATTTTGATATTTATTAATAAAATAGTAAATGAAGTAATGTATTCAAAGATATTTATTTGTACGCATTTTGAATGCCGTATCATATTAATTTTATTTGAAAGAGGTAGAGATTTAATAGAATATCAATATAAAAGCTCCCAAATAAAAAAATATTGCATGCTCTAAAACCCAGGTTGGAATATCAGAATATCGTAATTTCATTTAATTGTTATCCATTTTAATGTTACATGAATAAAATGTACCAGAGAGGTTGAATTATTTTTTTTTGTCTTTACCCAATTTCATTTGAACTCGATTTGGGAGTTTTTAGTTCTGAGTCTCTCATATATATTTTTATACAGATTGTTGCATTTATAGTATATTCAGGTTATATACTAGTAAAAATAGTAGTTATTTGTTCTATTACACTTTTCCCATGAGCGTTGTCTTCTCACTAAAATTGCAATTTAACAATTCAACCATTTTATATTTTATGCCGTTTCAGCACTTTTATGAAAGTGGTGATTCAACCCATCAAAGTAAGGGCTAATCCTTTCATGATATTTATTTAGTTTGAAATGTTAGTAGTATTTTAATATGTTTTTAGAATATTTGAAAGGCGGGCGTCGTTCTGTGTATTTATTCAAATTTTACTCAATCCTTTAAGAGTGCCACAGACAAGTGCGGATCTTCACAGATTGCCTCTTCTTCTTATTCACCACAAATCTTATAGCAAACTACCGTCGTAAATTTTATTTTCATTATAATCCAAACTAAAAGGATTCCATGATAATATCAAAGATGAAATAATTTTATAAACTTGTTTTAAGTGGGGAAACACACTTAAGAAATTAAGGCATTTTGGTTTAAAGATATGCGTTGCGAGTAAATATTTAAAATAATTATACCGATGAACTTTTTTATGATATTTTTAAAATAATAAAAAAAATATCAAAGCAATTTTATAAATTATTTTTAACTCATTCATTCAGTATTTCTCATTCAACTACCTCTTATAATAGGCTACAATGACTTGGCAACGAATTTGCACACCTGGGTGATCTCTTTTCCACCAATTCTTCTACCTACCGGGCTTATTTAGGATCCACCTTATATAGTACACCTTACTTTATTCAACTTAATTTTATTTTATATACATATTATTTTATATATATTCTATATACATTTTGTACATATATTTTTATTTGAAACTATAATTATTTTTTTATATATGATACTTTTCATTTCTGTCTTGTAAAAAAATCTCTTATGAAGTTTTATATGCAAATAAATAAATTTAAGATACACGCTACAGTCCATATAGTTTCGGATTAATATGAAATGACAGCGGATTATTATTATAAGTGTAAATAATTGTGATTGCCACTAACAGGTGAATGAATGCTAGAATATATTGATTAAAATTATTAAAAGTCCACCTAATATGTATGTATGTATGTAATATTTTTTGACATTTGTTTTGAAGCTTCCCTTATCTCACTTATAATCTCAATTATTTTTTATTAAAAATTAAAGCCATATAATCGTCATTTGTCGATGATTGAAAATCATAATTTTTTTCATAGCTTTGAAATTCAGTTTTCTGGTAAAACATGTAGGTATTATTTTTGTGCTTTTTTACAGTATACACTCAGAGTCATATTTTCCTCTTATCAAGATTTAAGGAAATCACATTAAAAGATAAGATTATATTCTCGATAAATTTAACCGAAATCCTCTTAAATTATATCGGATCTCTATAAATGCATGTGTTAATTTAGTCGAGGTAACAATGTCAGGTCAAAGGTAGGCTTCGATGACAATTTATAATTCACATGAAACCTTTGGAAGGGCATGTCACGTCAGCTTCTAGCAACCCTTAATAGGGACAAGGACCACCCTCGACCACAACCCTCCCTCAAAATATTAATAGCCCATATTGATTCCTCAACACCACACAAGCCTCAATATCTAATTATATACTATTAATTTTGTGACAAATGTGAAAAGCTACCCAAGAAAAGCAATAAGTTATGAGAAATTGTTGGATGTAATAACTTTAGTATGTGTGTAGGAAATTATTAGTTCGAGGAGAGAACTTTGAGGAAAGCCTTAAAGTTATTTTAGCGTTTACATAATATTTTTCTGCCGGCAAACGCAATAATGTTTTATATTTTGGCCGAAAATCTGAAGTTTTATACAAAATACACAAAGCGCTTTAATATTCAGATATTAAAAATGTGTTATATTTTAGCCTTCGATCGAAAAGAATATTTTCATAAAAATAAAGTAAAACGATGATAATATAAGTAATTGTTATGAAATCAGGGAGCCGAAAATCATGGTAAATGAATTATTAAGCATCATTTACTTATTTACAGCTTTAACAGCAAAATTATTTTTTTATTTTTCAAGAGGCCTTTCGCGAATTTTCATGAAAAAAATCCTGATAAATAAATTTTCCAAAATAGATTTTATACAAATTTTTATTTACGCTCATTCAAAGTTAAAAACAAAAGAAGAGATTGAGATATAAGACATAATAATAAAATTGATGAAATCCCCAATAATTCTGTACATTCTGATCAACAAAAAATAAAAAATCACTACATATCCTTTTATTATTTAAAAGTTCATTTTTCCCCTTCAGAATATTATGAAGACTTGAGAATCTTTATTAATATGTATTCATTATAGAATAATAAAAACAAAAATGAGCTCACTTTATGATGTCATCGCATAAATACGCAAGATTCTCAAACTTTTTAAAATAATAATAGAGTCTAAAAAAAGTTTAAATAGCCGATTTTGAAAAACTTTTATTTAGTTTTTAAGCATTATATTTTGTATTGTATTGTTAATATTGCTCTTATTGTTGTTATTATTTATTAATCTTCAAATTTGTAAATGGGTTTTTATTTTTTTCCCATTCTTTCTATAATTAAATAGTATTATTCATGTCGAATTTAACTAAAACATTCTCATGTTAGTTATAGGTAAAAAGATTTATATACTATGTACACCAAAGTCTATTTCCAAAGATGTGTTGTTCTATCAATCATTGTAAAAACTTATGCATAATAAAGAAATTGTAATAATATATAGCCGACTTGGACCATTAATGATGGTGTGGTTGTGTTAATTATTTGACTAACAATGTTGTTTGTTTGCAATAATACTTACCAATAATACTTTTCTTATGTTAACCTGTCAGTTTGTATTATAGTAACTGGAATATGAACCCGAGAACTCGTCAGCCTCTCGCCAAGTAACAAACCACGTGAACTCTTAATAATTAGCATAGTGAGTAATGGGCTGACAGTTTATTAGTAATATGCAATGCAAATAGTATTTAGTATTGAGTAATAGTAGGTAGTATACTAGTAATACTAGTATGTTGTATGACGGAGCCTTGCACGCGTCATTTGACGATGTGGTGATTATGTAGCCGTCACCAACACGCGCCACCCTTGCTACTATCTATAATACTATTACAATCTTCATAATATTCATATATTTAATATTAAATATATATATATATATATTCAATTCTTATCCTAATTAGATCTGTCACTTTGATGCACTCTGATTTAAATCAAGAGATCCTTTCAACCTCGCACTGTTACCGTAGCGTGAATTGTATTCAACGAAATTGAATATGCATACAATGGAAAAATCAAATTTCTATTAAAGACATAGCGTTAATATATAAAATTTATAAACATTATAAGATTTATATAAACAATGAGGGCTTTTATTAAAAAAAAACGCATTGGTTTTAAAAGAGAATTAATTTTTACAAATATGTAAAAAAAATGTACAGTGATCATTTTTTGTTATATAATTATATATTTAAAGAAGAAGAATTTTAGTCCAAGAAATAATCTAATACATATCATTAATCAATACAGTTAATATAACTTTATTTATTTTACGCCCCAGGGAACTTTTTGTGAGAGGGTTTATTATACAAAATAACGTGTTAAATGTGTGTAAAACAGAAATCGGAGTAAACTTGGATTAAGACGATCATTAGCAATTTTTTTTAAATTATCCCCGATCTCCCAGTCGTAATAACCGATCAAATCAATTTATTATTTAATTTATTACGCTGGTAATACTACTTAGCTAGTTTATTATGACTACTAAGATAATGCTAATTCCCAAAATAGATACACTTAATGTAAAATAAACACACAATGTAAAGTATATTATAGTTTTTTAACCAATTAAACTTAATTTACCTAATGAATATTGTTAAGAACGAAATATATTAATTGATTATTTAATTAGAAAAATATAAGATATTTATTGTAATTATATGAAAAAATGGTTGGCAATTTTTTTTCCAATTTAGTAGTAACCCACGTATATTTTTGGAGACGGTTTTTAATAATATAATTCAATTTCAAAATAACAAATGTGGAATTTATTTGTAAGAATTCTTTGTTAATTACTAACTAATTTGAATTCGATACACTAGTTTTTCATTGTACACTTTTTATAATTAATTAATTTGAATGCTAATATAATATAATTCAACAAGTAATAGATATTGTAGTTCTGTTACTAAATGGTGAATAAATACATAGAAATGTCATCTAAAGGTGTCTTTAAAAAACCATAGGTAGAAAAAATCAGCACATATTTCAAGAGTAACCACTTAACAGTCACAACAGAACAAATCACATAAATCATATGGGAAACTGAAGTGGAATAATTAAATATAACGAATTACAAGATATACGATCGTAGGTGTGAAGAGAATTTATTGCCTACTTGAACTGATTTCAAATATATCTGTTTTTGTATTTAAAAAATATTAATAATGGGTTTCGCTAATATCCATAATGGAGACTCACATAGTATTCTTTCCAGGGAATGAATAAGCATTTTACTGACACTATCTTCATCACATCAATCTCAGCCAAATGCGGCTTCTTTCACATCATCCGATATCCCATTTCACTCGATACTGATTCACCTCGTTCCCATTGAATTGAGCTATAGTTGTCCAATTTGAAACACCCAAATAAATGCTATATAAGTTGTGATACTTGATATTTGGTTGGGTGAGTATAAATGTGCAGAGAGTGAGGTCAACGGAATAAAGGGGAAGTTACAAAGGAAACACGAGGGGTTGTTTTAGACCGTAAGAGGAAATTGTGGAAAGGACCCCCTTGATAATACACACTATTATTACTATATTACCTAATCTTTTCTTCATCTACTACTATACACATGCTAGTTATACTCTATTACATCCAATAATATCATCAAATCAAATTATACACTTATTATTTATCATAATTACGATTACAAAAAAAATTCATTTATTGGATATTCGTGTTGAAATTGATTTTTAATGTTATAAAAATTTTGAAGACTTTTACAACACTTAAAAAATAAGGAACCCATAAATGTGGGGACCATATATAAAGCAAAAAATAATACTGCCTTACGATTAAACTCTTGAATTATAAAATTGGTTGATAGTAACTATACAAAGGTAAAATTGAAATTAAAAAGATTAAATTCGAACTAAAATATGATGAATTTTAAAAAGCCTGTATATCTCTGAAGATCTAGAGTTCTTAAAGTACAACTTGCATTTTTCAGTTGTAATAAATTATGGAGTTCTACCAAGAAATATTGTCCACTGTGATGAAAATTATCTATTAAATGTATATATAACAATTTGTTTATTTAATTTGAATTTTATATTGTTCATATAATACAAAACATTAAAATAAAATTTTATGTGACATTCGAGATTTTTAAAATTAAAGAATAAAAATGTAATAAAAAAAACATTATTAAATGTATGGTTCTTATAATTATATGTATATGCAAATGAATAACAAATGTATTGAAAATCCAATACTGGATAATTATAATGAATTAAATAATTTCTTAATATTAAAAGGAAAATACTTCAAAAAGAAAAGGTTGAAAAAATGCCATTGTTGCTATCTGTTTTTATTTAATTAGTATATTTTTGCACAAATAAGTGTCTTTGATATATGTTTTTTTATATTTTTAGAACTAATTATAAACTTTAGACATACTGAAATTAAACTCTCATTTTGGTTGTTTTACCTATATACGTGTATAAAGTTTTCTGTGTTCTTTACAAACAACATAATAATCAACGAGTATGCGTGAAAAAAAAATGTTATTGGCAAAGTATCGCATTATTGAGATTACATTGTTTAATATTATAATAATCCTTTTTTCTCCTCTTTCATCACAATTGCTACTATACATATTTATTTCTTAAAACGTCCGTTTTATATGACGTAACACGTAAATAAATATAAAATCGTGTAGGTTGTCTGACACTTTATAAGTTACGTCTATTTCTTAGCCAGGATGAGGATGTATCCATTTCCTGTTTCAGTACTGAGTCCACATCTACAACTATGTATAATACTATTTTACTAGTGCATCGATCCAAAAAACTTCTTAGCCGCGCTTCAGACTGTGCGTTAAGCTGCTTCTTGTATCCCAGCCAATGAGAGAACGAGCGCTGGATACTGATTGGCGCTCGTGTTTGTTTAAATTCTCTCATTGGCTAGGATACGAGAAGCAAGATACAGTCTGTGCCTCGGCTTAGAGATACCGCAAACTTCTTGTCTCATGAATATTGCATGCATCTTTATTTAAATTAAAGAGATATTTCATTATATAAAAGGTAAATATATGCATTATTACACAGATTTTATATTGGGGCATTTTATATGGGATTAATGTGGGATGACATGACTTATTAGTATTAGCTGTAAGAAATGTGGTTACACACTTACAGTTGAGCCAAACTTGAAAATTAGTTAATATTGATAACTGAATTATTGTTTCGAAGTTGTTTCGATTAGTTGTTTAGCCGATCCGGGAATTTGATAAGACCGTATTTAATATTTTTTTACATGCATACATACATATAAACTTAGAATTTTGAGAAATGGCAGCATTCACAATGATCTGTCAAGCTGTCACCGAAGCATTTTCATATAATTCTGGAGAACATATGTTTATTATAAGTTAGAACCAGTGAACTTCTATCTATAGAAGCGGCATGCGATACCCCGGCATACATAATTACATGCATCATTCGTGTAAACCTTGTGTACACGCAATATAATTTGTATAAGCGAGACGGCGAGGCGGTAGAAACACACACACGAAACCTGGCGGTGCCTATATCTATAAGCTGGTGCTTCATATTTATTGTCTTATTGACATCTCTATATATATAAACTCATTGGTTAAAGCATTTTAGTTTTAAAAAAATGCCCCTTTTGATTTAGGTTAGAATTGTGAATTATTTAAGGTTTTTATTAGCTTCATCACGTATAAAAATTGTCAAGCTGTTACTTATAATATAGTGCGACTGTCTTAAATAGTTGCAAGACAAGATCTGCATTTCTTGTTTGAGTGTGATATTTTTTTTATATTATCTACTTGAAAAGGTTCAAGTTTCATCCTAAAATGGCTATGGCTTTTGGACGCATGTCTGTGGCATCGCTTACTATCGCTTTATATAAGATATTATACAAGCCGTATAATTCTACCAATAGTTGGCAACTATTTACTATAGATCGTGTGTGGTTATAAGTGTACATTTTTCGGTGATGATATAGTTTTAATTAAAAATCGTGGTGCAGTTGTACAAAGAGCAGAAGGAACATCTAAAATGCAGTAGTTCGTAATTAACACTGTCACAACGAAATGGCGCAGACCAAGTTTTAATTTTTACACCACGCCCTTTTATCGCACCCAATTTATTTTCACACCGAACCAATGGACTGCCGCTTCTGTACGTAATTTTATGCACACGTGTTTTACAAAAGGTGAACTTTTAATTTTTACAGAGCGTGCAATAACTCGATGGGTTCGAATTAGGGATTTTTAGCCAACGTGGCCGTTTTATTGTAGGTTTGTATGGAGTTGTTGAGGACTGATATATGGCGTCATTATTCTGATAAAAGAAACACTCGATGGAGTTGAAATAAGGCCTATTGTTAAAGGTCTTTTAGTCAGAAGAGAAATTCGCTGAGTAAATTGAAATGTATTGTTGATTCTATCTCGAATCCGACAGGCACAAGAACAGATGGCACAAAATAAAAACTTAAACACCTCGCATCGATCAAATTTCTTTTACCATTTTATACAAAAGTAAACATAAAACCTTCACGCTCCATCTGAAAACATGCTATTTAATATTTTTACAAATTTGACAAAATAAACTCTCATAATAATGATCGGTATTATAAATACACCGAGATATAAAATTAATAGAAAAGCCACTTGGTTATTCACAATAAATTTAAATTTCATTGAATAAATTATTTTTATACAAATATTATGTTTAAAACAAGATTGATTTAAGTATCTTTTGATTATATTGAGTGACTTATCATGAAGATATTTTTTACCAGTATTCATTGATACTTACATATTACAAAAAAAATCTTTCTTGAGACTACGAAAAATATATTTAATATATGTTTTTAATTTTTTAATATATATAGGGTTTTTAAAATTTGTGTTCTTTTTTGACACAATAACATTTTAATTCATTATCATTTGGTGGTCTTAATTATTACTAGTTACACAGGTCACCGAGTTAATAATCGCTTTAGTATATATCATTTAATCCAGGAAATCAGAGTAAGCCTGGATCACGATTTTATTAACATTATTCGCGATCTCTCAGTACAGATAACCGAGCAAATCAATTATAACCCATATAAATACAACATATTTTCTATTTATACATAGGATGAATTTTTTTTTGTAGGGAAATTGTCTTGATGAATAATTTTTTTATCTTGATTTTAAGTAATATAGGGTCCGCCAAATACCTTTTTTTTTGAAAATGCTATAAAAAAAAACTACTGAATATTTTCTCAAATTTCTTTTTTTATTTGAAAGTACAATCCTTCCGGTTAATAATGGAAAATAATTTCATTCAAATGGCTGCCTCGGCTGGCCATGCAGTAGCCTACACGATCGGTCCAATTTTTAAGCACATTATGGATTGTGTGCAACTGTATTTCACCAATGGCTTCACGAATATTGTCCTTTAAAGCGTCAATTGTCTCTGGCTTGTCGGCGTAACATTTATCTTTGAGAGCACCCCACAAATAATAGTCCAACGGTGTCAAATCGCAGCTCCGAGGTGGCCAAACGACATCAGCTCTGCGGCTGATAATGCGATCTTCAAAAACAGGGCGCAAAACATCGAGTGTAGCTTCGGCTGTGTGGCACGTAGCGCCGTCCTGTTGAAACCAAATGTTGCCAATATCCTCCTCTTCAATTTTTGTGAACAAAAATTTGTTCAACATGGCCCGATAACGATCGCCATTGACTGTAACGGCCACTCCTTGCTCATTTTCAAAGAAAAATGGCCCAATTATGCCTCTGGACCAAAATCCGCACCAAACAGTGACTCGTTTTGGGTGTACCGGCTTTTCAATGTATGCGTGCGGGTTTTTTGTGCCCCAAATGCGACAATTTTGCTTGTTTACATACCCGCCAAGATCAAAATGAGCTTCATCCGAAAAGATGATTTTTTTGGCAAAATCGGCATCTTCTGTAAGTCGATCGCAGGCCCACTCAGCGAAGTAAGTTCAAGCGTATACACAACCATATTCGTTCAGCGGAAGGATAAAACTAATTATCTGTCAAATCAGACATGAGCTTAATGTTACCATTCACGAAATAAGCACTAGTTGAAAAAAAAAACTTTAGATGGCGGACCCTGTATATTATGCAAATTCCGAAAATAAACCTATAGTTATAATGGTTTATAATTAAATTATGTATAGTTCTTAATTCATAACATATTTAATAGACGTATATTGATAACCAATCTCATAGTCGTAATAAACGAACAAATCAATTTTAAAAAATTTACTCGAGCGTGATTTGAACCCATGACCACAATATTTGTAGCCACTCATCTTATCCCATGAGCTATTACGCTGGTTAGACTAACTTTAATGTATTTTGACTGAAATTAATGTACTTGTAGATGATTATTCAATACACGATAGGGTACAAATATGAAAAATTCAGAATTCCATTTGCCAAGAGAGAGTTTGTTTATTTTTTGTATAGAAAGAGGAAACGAGAATAACAGTGTAAATGTTATTGTATGAAAAGGGCGAACCGGTGAAATGGACTGAAAATCGATTTGTTAGCCCTAAATACCATCGCTCTCGTCCCCAATAATGTCAACAGATTGTCACTGGAACGATTCATCAAACAACTTTTACTGGACTACAGCTTACAACAAACAATATTGAATTTCATTCGAATGCTCTGGCTGAGTGAAAAATTGCTTTTGTCTATTACATTTCATCGAATCTGTCACTATTCGACTCATCAGAATTATTATCTTCAAAGGACTCATTTAATATGTATATTTCACATAACATTGGTATTACAATTTGACTTGTGTAATTATTTAAACAAGTCCACTGTGTGGTTTCGTCGTATATTCTGAAATGAATTGCTTCATATCAAATATTAGAATTGTTAGGTATTCGCAATAAATGTACACATTCCCAAATTAATGTGTATTTACTTACAAATCTATACATATTTCAATTAAATATAATACTAAATCACCAATATGATTTGAATGATGTACATATAATATTTTTAGTGGTAATTTAATTCTGCGTGGAATAAGGGCGTATACTGAATGAAGTATATCCATCATTTTTTGCATATATCAAAAGGAAACTTTGAATTTATTTGAAAAAAACTCATTTTATGGATAAAAGGCCAAATATGCGCCCTTACTCTACCAAATTTCCAAATTATTTGTAAATAAATTATTATGTTTTCTTATTTGTTATAATCATTGGTCTAATCTTTATATTCAAATTTACAGTTTTCAGAGATAGAAAAAAACCAGTAGTGTTTATCAATTGTTATATATTTTGGTGCAAACATATGAGTTTGGTTTAATAAATAAGACATAATAGATTTAAGCCTCTGATATTAATACAACTTGTGTTTATAACCAATTGAAATAATCGAATTAATAATTTCAGTTTCTGTACTAAAATTAAGACTTTGTAACTCACCCATGAATTATATATATGTATGAATTTAAAATTTCAATCGATTTATAAAATAAGGAGCCGCCTTGTGGCCCAGTGGTTAGCATAACGGATTCGTGAGTGAAGACTCCCGGGTTCGATTCACGGCACCGGAGTCACTTGGTAGATCTAGCTTAGCAAACTAGATCTTAAGTACTCATTGCTGTGTGGTGGCCTGGGAAACCATCTCTACTATATTCTCCCGTAAAGGCCAAGGTGGCCTGGCCAACCCCTTATAAAGGGACTCCCGCCAATAGGGAAGGCCTCACGATATTTTTATTATTATTAAATTTATAAAATAAGAGAGCTTTAACATTTTCATTGTAAGATATAAATTAAGATAAAAGCTGCATATTTAATTTTTCCAATGCGGTTTAGTCGTAGACAATATAAAATAATTGATAATATGTGTGAAATAAGGGAGTTACTGAAATTGACGGTTTCGATATAATCGAGTATTACACAAAATGTAAATTTTATACCCTATTATTAAAAAACCCTAAATTAAGAGGATTGATTTATAAAGTGATAGAGCTTTATCATTTTATGTAATTGTAAGATTGAAATTGAGAGTAAAGCTGCATGTTGAAATTTCACAAGCTTGGATTTTTTGTATTTTTTTTATATGAAAGTGAAACGAGTATTAAAAATAATATAATCAGAGTTGAGATAGAGAAATGTGGAGGCGTTGTCCGAGACTAATTTGCCGGGATTGTCTAGCGAGGGTTTTTGCCGGATTAAGTGTACAGCCACTAATCCCGGATGCTCTGTTAGTCGAGTTACTCCAACACTATTAGAGGTCAGCGCTTAAACTACCACAGCCAATTACAATATTAAAAAAATAAATTAGAATAGGTTATTAAATAAGAGAATATTCAGGTGCATTGCATATGTTTAGTATGTACGGTTAGTCGGCGTGTGGCGGACACTGGTGCTTAATTTAAATAAATATTTCATAGTGAGTCGGTTGAAGCGCACAACCTCCACAATGAATACCAATTCTCCTTTGTTTGCCGCAGCCTCCTTTTAGATTCCAAAATGCGCTTTTCTTGACTCCATACACTCGTATAGGAAATGCCACTTCTAGCTCAATTCACTGCTGCAAATTCTCAAAGCGGAACCTTTATACCTCTTCAATAATACTATTCATAACACATTCAAATGAACCTAGATTAAATATCAAATTTTACTTTGTAGCAAGCTCATCTCACTACTAACTGACTACTTATTCGAATAGTCCAATTTTTTATTTATTCTATATTTCAAGTTACAAAAGTCACCGACAGAGCGGCTCTGATCAATAATTACAATATCTACGACTTCATCTGCAGACGTGATAAATCCACCTTTATCTAAAATTGATTTATACTACAACCACGCATTGTATTAGACTAGTATTTTTAAACAATCCTAAAAAACCCACGTAGAGATTTTATTTATTTAATTTTATGAAAAATTTGTGTTTTTAGACACAACAAAGTGTTAATTAATCGTCTGTCGGATATATATTTAGTCGGTCATCTTAAAAATCAATATTAATATATCAAACTGAATAAAATAAATATAAATAATTATCAGACCAACTAATGATTGAGTCTAAATATTGTAAGATTTACAAATAAAAAGTTAAATGTTTCGTGTTGTTCTGATTGCCTATACAGTGGTATCTCGAGATACGAATTTAATTAGTTCCGGGATCATCGTCGTATATCAAAACAAT
>JAGTTH010005861.1:0-42663 GCA_022606485.1 Agraylea sexmaculata | reverse complement strand
GATTTAATTATAAAATATTTATAATCCAGACAAAACAAAACATTTAATATACCTGTAGAGCGTAATTACACTTTGAAACTAGCGTTATTTGGGAAAGTTAACCTAGTAAATTTCAATTGTGCTCCATATTAATGCATACGGCTCCATTAGGCGATATTTACGAGTTGATTATTGTAAATATAAATTAGGCCATATTGACAATTGTCATGGACCTCACGAATATCAAGTTTCCCTTTTGTCGTCGGATGCTTTTTTTAAGTCTATTTATCGTATGGCGTTGCTAATTTTGAGGTTGAATGGCTTTCTGAAGGTTGTATTATTTGTGGTTGAAGCTCATAATGAACAAGTACACAATATCAGATTACGACATCAAACATAAGGCATTCGATAAAATACCACTAATTATGTCTTAAATATATCATCGTGCAGGATATAATATGTTTTAAAAAATTATATTTTTTATATTACATGGATTTTTAACAATTGAGAATATTTCAAGGGGAGGTATGATATCACGAATATATTAAATAAAAAATAATAAGATAACTATAAAGTGTGAATGTGTTTTAAATGCTTAAGCTACGGTCACTTTTATTCCGGAATTATCAATATTTATCAATATGAAATAAAATCGGCGTATTATTATTGAAAAAAAAAAATGAATGAAATTTTTTTTTTACTAAATATTGTTATTTGGCTTTATTTGGTTTGAATTTAATATGTTGGTTAATCTTATAAACAGTTTTTATAAAAATTTATTACCACACTATTTTATCAAATAACACATAAAATCACAATATTTATTGATTCGAAGCCTATTTAAGGGGTGTTATTATCCTTTCTATTATATACAAAAAATCATTATTAAGTTTAATGCAATTTATTGTTAGACTATTAGAAATCGTACTTCAATTTTATAAAAAAAACGTGAATTTATTTTTCCCATCATTTTATACGAAATACATTTTACCAATTTTCAAATCAATAAAAAATAAGCCTTCAAACCACTTCGTTAAAATAATATTTGTTATTTTCCGCTCCGTTTCACTCGATTCTTACAAATTGTTTTTATATTATTGAATTAGTCACGTTTGTAGAGGCGGATTTTCGTATGGTCTGGTTTCCGATTTAATGCATCGATTAAACTTTTGTGAGCTTTAACCAAAGGGACATGTCATGAAATATATTATAATAGTGGTCACAGGTTCGTATCCTGACAGTAAAAAGCAGGTGGTGAATTGTTTACAAAGCATGTGGATAATATTCAACCAAATCTGCATACACCTGGTTCAGGACCTACTTTTGTATAACGCGTGGACAATTTTAATGCATTTATTTGACAGATGACAGAAAAATTTTATATTATTAAAAATATATTTAAAAATGGACATGGTATTGAGATTTGAATAAAACTGAGGCTCATATTTTGTATTAAATTTTATAGATTCGAAAGTTAATTTTTATAATACCTAAATGCGAATTCAAACTGTGTACATCTAATTTTAACGTAATGACGTTATTTAGTTCAATACGAAATTCATTTACCAATATTTTTATGAAATTGTACTCAAACACTCACTTACTTTAACATGTTTACTATTGTATTAAGAAAATATATGTATTGGATTATTTAATAGCCTCTTTGTATTTAATTTTATCCTGATTTGAAATACGACTTTTTTATTTAATAATATTTACTCTTGAATCAAAGAAATCAAGAATCATATTTAGTTAATATATTTTTTATTCTGAAAAGCTTAAATTTAAACCTGTGTATGATGTCATCACGCCTTTGTATGTATGATTTAATTTTTAAAATATAATTTAATTTGACTAAAGTTTTGACAATCTTCTTCATTGATAATATTTTGTGAATACAATTCTCTTCTATGAATTTAACTTGATTGATTTCTAAGCAAAACAACCTTGATAATACGTTATCTTAGCAATAAGTCATTAGTAAATTTATTAGGCTTTTTGATACATCGATTATGAATTAATCACCGGTTAAGTTATTGAATTGAGTTATTCAAATATTAACCAGTCTCGCATGAAACGGGCATTTAATTTAACGATTGTTTCACAAGTTAGTAAATAAATGGTGTAACTATAATAATAAGCTTGGGCGTGACTTTTCGTGGTCCTTCATACACGCAAAATTGTAATTTGAATACACGTTTTTATTATGAACTTATGGCTTTTCGACTTATATATTTATTTATGTGGATGTTATTTGTTAAACACGCCATTGCAAGAATGTCGTTTGCAACACAATATTATTACACCATTTCGAAACAAATACAAATTTTATATGTCATCTTATCGCTGTCTGAAATACCATCTTAAAGTTATCACAAATGGGGTGATTTTAGGGGGTGGTGCGTATTATTATATTTAAAGGGGGATCGAGTAGTTGAAGCGACTAATTGAGAATGCACGTTGAGGTGAATTTATATTGCGCAATTTGTTACCGAAATGTGACGATAAATTTTACTTGCAACTAGATTCACTATTATAAGCATTTTTAGAGAATTTCATAGCTATTAAATTCAGTCTCAGATGTATATTTTTCTTAGATCAAATTTGTATATGCTATTGTTAATATTTTATAATATTTTTTTCTGTTTATTTTGTTTGATGTCCCGAGGGGCTTTTTTGAGAGAGTTTTTATAAATTTTGTTTTTAAAGACACAAAAACCTGTCACCGACTTAATAATCGCCTCAGTATTTACCTTTCAATCCAGGAAATGAGAGTAAACCTGGATCAAGACGATCCAACGGAGATTTTATTAATATTAATTCCGATCTTCCAGTATTAACCGATCAAATTAATAAAAAAAAATACTTAAAGGGGATTTGAACTATGACTTCAGTATTTGTATCCCCTGAAATCCCATTTAACGCTGGCATAATAAATTTATCAAATATTTTTTGTATTTTTGTGTTTTTCAATATAGAGTAAAAAATCATATTATTATTTGTTACTTTTACTACACAATTATAATTAATTAAACTTTATTATGTATGCCTCATATTTATTTGATTGTTCAGTTATTAAATGATTAATTGTTAAATTTTAAGTGCTTATTATACACCGAGTAATCTCTTCTTTTTATTTTCTAAACCATTCTTAGTTAATTACGGCGGAATAATTAAAATAATAATGGGTAATTTATAAAGCACTGAAATAAGATATGAAATAGGCGGAATACAATTTGTATAATTAAATAATATTGTAGGAGACAAAGTCCTATCTAGTTAAATTTAGAGAGATCATATCTGAACAAAGACAAGAGGCTGGATTTTAAGTTATCAATTATTTCCCTTATCACGACGAGACTAAAAATAATTATATAGCCGGCGATAAAACAAGAACCCCTTTGTCACTGAACAACTACAACCCTCCTGATTCAAAATATATATTATTTGAAAATTCTTGTGAATTTGTATACTGTGTCTTGGATGCATTCACCGTAGAATCGAAGTGTAAAACAATTTACAAACATTGATTAGAAAGTAGGGTGTCTTCGGGTTGTTGGCAGACTTGGAAATTGGAGAAGACGAAGGATAGAAGTCCTGCTATCCTGACGAGGGTCAAGTTGATTATTATTAGGAATTAGGACAGGAGATACAAATTAGATTACCGACAAACATTTCAGGTTAATACGCTTAATGAATCATTGCAAACAGACAATAAATAGCTCCTTCAACCTTGTATTTTTCACCCCTTGAATTTAACACAGATACCCTAATATAAGTCATTAAACTACTTATTATTAATTTGTATTTTACTTTGAATTGAATCTGTTTATAATCTTACCTACATGTATACATCTTACAATCCAGGAAACCAGAGTAAATCTGGTTCGAGAAAATTGATCTGATATTAAAAAATATGTACACTCTCCAATATACAGGTTGATTATTTTAAAGTAAATAGCTGGTCGTCATTTTTTATTCAATATTTTTGATTATCGCAAAATATTATCGATACTGAAAAATCGATATGATTTATTAATTATTTTTCTATTTGAACATAGATAAGTTTTTCCACTTAACCAGAATTAATACTTTCACTAATTTTCAAATCAAGTATTTGTTTAATTCAAATTATTTTATTTGTTATGTGAATAGTTGATAATAATTGAATAACAATAAAATTTGACATTTATTCCATTACATTTACAAGTTGAATTAATTTTGTACGATTTAACCCAGGTTTTTTATTAGTAAATAAAAGCATTTAAAAACAAATTTTGCATTTTTACGACAATATATGTTCTTTAACATGAATTTGATAGATTATGTTTTTAATTGAAAGCAAATATTTTTTTAATTAGTAATATTTTAATAATATATACCGAGAGGTCTTCCTTTTTGGAAGGATCCATTGTGAGGTGTTGAGTTTTTATTATTTGCGTTAATTATTTCTGAGCTAATAATATCTGAAAAATATATTTGTTTCTACATACATGTTTATTAAGAACTGCGATATACGAAAATGTAAAATATTACAATGTATTTTTTTTTAGTTTATACAGTGACTGTAAATTTATTTGTTGATTATCTATAAAACGTCATCTTTTTGTGTGTATTTCAAATAGTTTTATAAATTATACCATGCAACATCTATTATAATCAAGCGATGACAGTTGACTAGTTAAACTACTCTAATATTACACATATTAATATTATGGATGTATTTATAGTTGATGACATATCACGAGAACCTGATTGAGATCAATTTGATTATGACAGATCTCACATGGAGTAACTCACTTCAAATTACTATGATATTTAACTATAATTTTTATATAAAAATAATCATCTTTTCAATGGATAAGGCGTGTGCCTCCAAAATACTGTTGTCATGGGTTCAATTACCGGTCAAGTTACAAGAAAAAATTTAATCGTTCATTACGACTAGAATAATATTATTAATAATATAAGATCACCGACAGATAGCATTTGAAAAAGAAAAGTAACAGTTTGTTTTGTCTAAAAAAATTTTAATAAAATAACAACTTTTAAGAAAGCCTTATGATTGTAAATAAATAAATGACTAAATATATTTGAGGTCAAAATCAGCTTACAGGCTTACTTTTTTGCGAAAAAATATTTATTCCATTAAATATATATTTAAGCCCTTTGAGATTTTTATCATCCTGTACAAACATTGTTATATTTTGCTTAGTATTATTTAACATCCTAATAGTATTTTCTATCAATTTATTTAATTCCTTTGGGGTTAGATTAAAATGTTAGACTAACCTAATTCTTTATTTAATATATATATATATATATATATATATATATATATATATATATATATATATATATATATATATATATATATATATATATATATATATGTATTTATTTTATTAATTTTTCACACAAATTTGATTCACACTGATTATTATTTTCTGTTAACAATACTTCTTGAATTCGAAATGGCACTAAATAATTCATTATTGTGTTTATATCATATATTAATGTCCTATATTTCTAGTCGAAATATCGAAATTTAATTATGCCCAGTAAGACAATATCACTAATCACAGCCGTTTGCAGTAGTATAACACTTCTATGAGTCTATAGTTTTTTTAATATTTGTTTGCTGTTTTTTTTATTTTTCATCTTCTTTTTTATTTTGTAAACCATCGTAACGCATTAGATTATCTTTAAGGTTACGATGGTTGTAATTTATGTAAATATGTTTAAATATATATATATAATAATTTTTTTGTGTATTCTAATATTCTGATTTATCTCTTCGTATAGACATGTTGTTCAAAAATTACTATTTATGAGGTAAAGCCGCCGCGAAAAAATAATAAATCTCAATTTAAACACTATGAAATCTGTAAAGTTTTCTACGAATTCAAAATATTGTAAAGTTTAGCACTTGTAGCGAAGTATCTTGAGTTGTGTGTTGTGGGTCTGATGATGAAAAAGAAAGAAGCATTAAGGTGTCACTTGGACTTGATGTACGGAGTTTTGATGTTTCAACTTTGTTCCGCCCACAAATTGTGCGTGTAAACTTTTTTACTGCCCTTTCAAAACATCCAAGATTGGACACTTTAACAAAAACGAAAAAAAAAACTCATATGAGTAGTACTTTCACCTCCCGTTGGAATTACAATTTTTAAAGTTTGCTGATTAAACATTACATAATATATGGTATAAATCTATTATTTTGTACATACCTAGATTTAGGGGGGTGGTTGTCACAAAGGCAAACGCGTCCTTCCATTTCTGAAATCATTGGAATGAAAAAGACATTATCATAATTCATGGTGCATGTTTTTGAAAATGCACTGCGCCGTTAATGGAAGGGTTCGGAGTTTAAATATATGTTGATTATATTTACTCTTTAATTCCAATTTACTATTAAAAACCCCGTGATAATGCTTTCAAAGTTTGCTTGATTTAAAAAAAAATTAAAATTGTTAAATGTGTAAATAAGGAGCTTTTTGAGAGGTTTTTTTTTAGACACAACGTGTTAATTGTCTGTCGGTGATCTTAACTATTAAAAGTTACACACGTCACCGACTTAATAATCAGTATTTACCTAACAATACAGGAAATCAGAGTAAACCTGGATCGAGACGATCTATCGGATTTTTATTAATATTATTCCCGATCTCTCAGTAATAACTGATCAAACCGATTTTAAAAATTTTGACTCGAGCGGGATTTGAATCCATGACCACAGTATTTGTAGTTACTCAGTATTATCATGTTAAAAATCCAGTTAAGGGAATAGACTATGGGTTTGGATCCTACTCAAATTTAATTAATTATTACGACTATGAAATTGGGTTTCAATTGCTCAGGCCCATGATTTATTATATCAAATAGAGCTGCCCTGTCGGTAACCTTAAGAAACTATAATAATTAAAGAGGTTAATAACAAAATCCAGTGTAAGAAACACAACACTAAAATGACTAACTTATAAAACTAACTAAAGTATAAGTCATATAAATAAAACGAAATATACTTCCAGGAAACTGGAAATATATTTAATAACAAATAAATTAAATGAATTAATTATTCAACTCAATCAATATTCCAGATATTCATATTATTTATATCTAAAATATTTATACATTCTGCATTGAAGATTAGCTCCCAAGATGTATTTTTTACCAAACATTGTAGCCATAACCAGAGATGTGCCAAAGTCAAACGAATATACTTCTCCTTTCTGTATGTCGCTATCTTTTTCCCCTATATTGTGGAAAGAGATTAAGCATTGAAGTTTAATTCCTTCATATGAGTGTATTAATAAAAAAATTGAATAATTTAATATTCGTTTGACCTCAGCACATCTCTGGTTATAACTCATAATTAAATAAAAATATCATCGTAGGTGTTTGATTGTGTTTATTTTATAAAGATTTCTGAATGTATATATATATATATATATATATATATATATATATATATATATATATATATATATATATATATATATATATTATTATTATTATTATTATTGGTGGGGTGAAATAGGGGATGATCAAAAAACACCCATTTCACGCTTCATAAGGCCAAATGGGAATCAATATTGCGAGATTGGCTCTATAATTTCAATACAATGAGGGTTCTTCACACATATAGAAATATTTAAAAATAAAATCACTCACGCAGTATCGCATTAATTACAATCATTATGCTTAATGATAAAGAGTGTCATTCGGAGCCAACCCCCATACTTTTGTTTTAAGTTTTCTAGCCGGGGGCAGTTTGTCAAGTTTCCCAATTTTAATAATGATCTTTGTTCTGAACGATGACGTGTACCTGCAGGTAGAATCAAGCACCGCAAAAGCCTCCTCGGTCGAAAGGCGTCCGTCGTAAATTTAACAAACTTTCTTATATTCATAACAAAACTTGTTTACGCTTCCAAGCAAGCTCAGTTCCCCGTAGACTCATAATTTGTGTGCTATGTTTCATAAAAACTTAATGTCCATGTTCCTGCTCTTACTGCTTCGTTACCTTTCTAAATAAATACGTGACTTCACTTTGAATAATGTACACACAATGACAACATTTTACTCGCTATAAATGCTCAAATCTTCGAAGAATATAATGCTGGATGTAAACTTCAAGTAGCAATATCCCAAGCATATTAAATGTGTACCTTTTATGAGAAATCATAAGATTAAAATACATAGTAATAAGAGGGATTCTTTAAATTTTCATTGGAATTTCTGGGGGTTTTAGTCTCGAGATCAAATTATATTATATGCTAGAGTTTCCTATTACTCTAGTATCAAGTATAATATATTTATTCAAAAAACCTCAAACCTTTACTTACAAACAATTTTAAATACTGGGTCTTAAAGTGACTCAAGACGATTGTCAATTCATAAATCTGAATTACCTCACAATTAGAGTTTCGTATTCATTACTTGAGTATTTGATATTCGAGATTAATCGTTGATTTTCTACGAACTCATCTACTATTAAAAATTGTAAATTGGAAAGTCTGCCATAGAAATAGATCTTTTTAAAAATAGGTTTAAAATCCCTAATACTTTATAAATAGAAAACTTGTTAACTATTATACGACAATTATTTACAAATACACATTAAACTAACATCGATTATGATATTTTTTATAGTAAAAGTTATTTCATTAAACATTTTTTTTTTCAATTTAATTGAGGTATTTTTTTTTATTAACCTTTGTGATTATATGTGTAAATTAACAGCTGCTATTGGATTAAGGGTAAGTATTGGGTTCAAATTCCAGCTTGTGTTCCTGCTTCAATTTATAATACATTTACATAAATAAGCTCTTAATTAAATAAATTATTGGATCCGATATTTTAACTTCTGATCCCTAGGTATGGTTAAAACATTTTTTTATAAATGGTTGTTGTCATTTCGATCATAAAAAAATTGTTGATTAGCAAATCTCTTATGTACATACAATCATTAGCGTTTCGCATTGTAGGTTTGTAAGCCGAGCTTTGAATGCGAGAAATTCAAACAAAAGGGGAGTCTAAACAATCGCCGAAGATACTGAAAGCATTTTCAAAGAGCCAAAAAGGCTTCGTGTACATTTCTAAATGTGTGTAGTGAGTGAATGAAGTAGGGGAGTTGTTGGAATCTTTGGCAATTTATGCTTTTAAATCTACAAAGCGGTTCATTGAGTCAATCGATCTCAAATCTTGTTACTCCAGACTTCAATAAAGACTACACTTCCCCTCCATTTTTATAAAATCAACCCTCCTTTTCGTACAAATTGCCCGAGAACACAAAATAGCTTCGTCTATTGTTTAAAGTCGACATGTCGGAGGGTTCTTCACGATTCAATATGTTCACAAATCACAAGTGCTACAAAATGGAAACCCATTCAAACAAATGCAGAACTAACAACAATAAATTACACATTTAAACTATATATTTTTATAATATTTCGACAATTTGATATTAAAATATATTGTCACTGTTACTAACAAGAAGACGAACGCATGTTCGTAATACGAATAGTTATTTAACCAATCATCGATTTGTATGAAAATTTCATAAATTCGTTGTGAAGACCCTAAAAATAATATTAAATTTATCATTTTTTTGTAAGTATGTACTTAGCTAGATTTTCAGAGGTTCATGAAACAATATACTAGCTCAGGGGATAAGTAATAAAATAATTGATTTGATCGGAGAATATTATTAATAAAATTCCGATCGATCGTCTGAATCAAAGTTTACTCTGATTTCCGTTTTGTAAGTTAAATACCGAGGTAATTATTAAGTCGGTGACCTGTGTAACTAGTAATAGTTAAGATTAACTACAGACAGTGAATTAACCCTCTCAAAAAAGCTCCATTTATAGATGTAGGCTGTCTGACATTCCAAAGAACTGTTTTCTCTTATGTAATAAAAAAAATACTGATTAAATGTCCATAAGATAAGGCAGGATAAATTCCTTATTTCGTAATACAATAACCATTTGAATCGATGTAGAAAATTTTAAAATCATGTCGTCCAAGTTTGGATGAAACTGATATCCTGAATATTGAATATTAAAACTTCTAGAGCTTTATTAGAAGCCTTTTCACTAACCAAAGGCTACATTTTTAGTCATATCGATAATTAGAGTTATTAGGCCATGGTGTATTGTGATAATGACAAATGCCCAAATTCGGTTCAAATATTTAATGTATTGGCAATGGGAGCCGACATGATTTTATTCCTGTATAAGAACATCTTCTTATTGTGAATTTTTTTAAGATATCTGATCGAGTCGTTTGATTTCTTCTTAATAAAACATAATGTTTCTCCATCGATAGTGATAGAGTAAAGATGATGAACGTCTTGGTTGATAATACAATAATTTACATAGGGGTTGTTCCGTATGAGTTGTCTCCGAATATTGCATGTACGTGATTGCTTCAGGGCACATGGCCACAAACGTGTCGTATGTGGTTTGGGAATCTTCAAAGGATTCTCTTTTATATATTTTTACATTGTTATATTATTATGTGGACTAAGAAGGGGGACTAAAGTCCCTGGTGTCTCCATCGTTAGTGGTTTGCCGAACACGTATGACGAATACGCCAGGGGACATTCACAATAATTCGATTTCAAACACACATACACCCCCTAAAATATATACATTTATTATATTTGTATCGATCAATGAACAATACTAATTTTCTCTATAATTATCGATATCATGAGGGGGCTTAAATATTGTTTCTTTGATGCTAAATTACTGAATGCATCCCCCATACACGATAAAATATGGTGACCGGTCAATTCAGAAAACGACAAATTAGAACCCAAAATTTTAGATAATATACAAATCAAAAGAAGTTACTCATTGTGAATTTTAGCATTTTTATTATTGAAAAAAATCTGGGTGGGTATGATGAAGAACTTTGACTTATTCGAACTCTGCAAAGATTTCCTTTATTATTTGATTATTGTATAATTTTATTTACAAAAAACATTAAAAACATGATGAATATCAACAGTTATCATACATCAAATATTATATTCATGGGACAAACCATTAAATAAGCTTTAAAAATAATAATTTTATTTTATTAATATTATTATGTTATAAGATTGTTCAGTTAATATCTGAAAATTCAATTATAATAATACATTTTACCGAATAATAAAGCAATAGTTGTAAAATTATGAACAATTGAATACATGTATTTTCACCTCTTTGGTAATGAGTTGAAATATTTTTTTATTATTACTGTTGTTTGTTTTTAAAATTCCTAGCGAATCAAACTAATAATACCTACTGTAATGTTCCTGTAGGTTACTTACTCTATATCTATTATTTTTTCCATAAAATATTTAATTTAGAGTATATATTTTTTATAAAATTTCTCAATAAATAAGTCTCTTTAATAGAAGAAGACAATAACACCATAAAAAATTATAAATTCATATAAAGTGTCAACAATCAACCACAACAAAAATTTGTATACATTGCTTTGAGACAAAGCGGGATATAAAACTCACTATTCTCTTTCTTCTCTTTCATCTTTTTCACTTATACTGTGTGCAAAATATCAGGTATGAATGTAAATAATGAGTATGTGATATAACAAAATTAGCATTCTATGGAGAAGTTGTCTGTTTAAATATCAATTAGTGTGAAACTGGTGAATTCTCATAGAGGACGTGCTCACTGAACTTCGGGGCACATTTTAACTTGCATAAACTAAACCCATAACTATGACATTAAACCTTTGCAAATAATTTATATAAGGTGTGAAAGAGTTATGAAACTAATGCACTTTTTTATAAATATCCAACAACAATACATTTTGAACTAATCAGTCAAGTTGTACTGAACTGGATTAAAAACTAACCCCACAAACCTTCAGGTTAACTAATCAGTTAAGATTGACACAAATCAAAAAGAATTTTATTAGGTTATTTAAATCAAATACGATAAATTAATCTTATTAAAGAACGTCTAAACATTCGATAAAAAAATAATATTAAAAAGTTCAATTAACAAAATTTGGTTTTATATTGTGTGCTACAAAGCTTAACTATTACATGTTTTTTTTTAATAAATTAAATTTACAATCTATACAACATGTCCTTAATTAATGAATAATTTATTATAATATTACAGTTTGAGAATCTTCAGTTATCATTAACGAGCGAGTATTTATGATGTTAGTATCGTATGGCAACACCTTACAATTAATTTGTGCAGTTTGTTGACCTGTAATATTTTATTTTATTGTTCATTATAAATTTGGCCCCATTTTTTATGGTCTTGTTGGTACAACTTGAAATCCTTGAAAATATTTCAATTAAATATGTACCTTCAAATTGTATATAATATTTTTTTTTTTTATTTTATTAAAATATTATATATGGTATTTTAGTATTGGCAACGTGTTCCCAAAAAGTGCAACTTTTAACTGACGTAATTATATATTATAATTTTTATATTAAATAAATGAAATTGATTTTTTACCAATGTTTTTAGTAAATGCCATTTCAAAAAATATATAGTTAAATACTCGATTTTATGAAAATGTATTATTTAAATTAAAATAAAGCTTTTTATCCTGTCAATTACATTACGCCTAATAATATTGAAATAATAAAATCGAGTAATTAATTGTGATTATATGATGAAATGAGTTGATTCCATATAAAATAATGAGGCATCCCTTATTCATAGTGAACTTGCCTGAAGTAATCTTAAAATTTAATTATAGGGGAGAGTAACCAGGGATTTCAGTACTTTGAAAGTATGGTGACATATGTTTTTGAATACATTTAGAAACCTGTGACAGAAATTAATTCGATACACATGATTATAACAAACTCTTCAACTTCTGAGTAATGTGAAAAAAAATATTATAAAAAATACCGAGAGTTTGAAGGGCTCTAGATAAAATACTATATTTTATATTGTGTTCTTTTTATATAATGTATTTCATTAATTAATCACACACCCAGTAAATAATTTTATTTATTTACATTTTCCAAGTCTCAAACGAAATAATATAAAGTTGTTAAATATCACAGGAATGGTTTGTTATAATTAGTAAGTAATTTCTTTTTCTAAATACATAGTTTATGTTTTTAAAATAAAAAAAATCTACTTCACTACTACTAATTTCAATTAAAATGTTTATTATTAAAAAACACAATATATACATGTATATAAATTATTTCGTATTTATTTTATTTTAATTGATGCTTTGTATTTAATTAATTAGTTTTAAAAAGGTTACATAATTGATTTATTTCAATTTAATTATAGTTAGTTTATAGGTGGATAATATCTTCCTGTTGATGATGAATAATTTTAATAAATTATATATGAAGAAGATAGTTTGATTGATGATGAATTAATTTTTAGATATGGATTATGCAATCAGCTGTTTCTGTTAAGTACGCAGTAATGGAGGTGTGTCGGAATTAAGAAATATTTTTTGCTTACCCCCAAAAATATTTACCGCCCATCCTGTATTCAGAATATTTTCAAAAAACATATTCCAATTAAAAATTAAAAAAAAACAACTCATACAAAGTATGGACTTAATCATTGAGGATATTTTAAATGGATGTTGGATATAATTAACAAATATTTTTAACTCTTCATTTTTATAATGTATTTTATTTTTTTATAACTTGGGATCCCCCGTAATGCTCTTGTGGTACTGCAGTATGATAAAATTATATATGTTAAATAAATAAATACCAAAAACAATGTATATCACGTGGTAGTGTCGACCATATTTATTTATATGGTTGATATGACTTTTAGAGCTATTTCTGTTGATATTTAAATTATTTGTAGTGATTCTACATGGTATAAAAAATAGTATTTTTGATAGTTAAATGAAACACGAAATGCAGTGATGAAGGGTGTAATTTTCAGGAGTTTATTTTTATTCAACACTGTCACATTGTATGAAACACTTGCAATTTTTCATGCCCACATTTTTGCGAACAACCTATTCGGTGTCTGACTTTGACATTGATAAAAACCAACACGGATTTTCAAAAAAAAAATCGTCTGTATGAAATTGACGTTGTAGAGAGACTCGAGAGATGGAATCTGTTTACATTTAATTTCATTTTAAATTATTATCATACATAGCCCGGAGCTTCAGCTTGAACTGGGTAATTGACTAAAATGTTCTGAAATATATATTCTAGTGACTGCATCCCTCGTTTCAGCAAATAAGATGCCAGTCTAAATCGCCTGTGGCTGAAATATTTTATAATTTCACTAATATCTTGAGTCTGGAGTGCAAATAAAAACAAACAAAAGTTTGTTTGAGTGGGAATAAATTAGAAGAGTTTTCATTTACATCTGAAAGAAAGTCTGTCAAAAGGGGGAATGCGACTTCGGGAAGCGTCTGATTGAAAAATCTACCGATATTCAACTTAAATAATAATAATTTGATTTTTATAATACTCATAATTAATTGAGACGCTCACTTATACATGCATTTAATTATTATAATAAATAAAAATTTATATACAAAAATGTTTTTGTGTGATTTTATAGAACAGTCTCGAGTTATAAATATTATGGAATATTTCGTGTTCATGAATATTTCTAATAATTTTAAAATACAAACCTACCTATGAGATAATAGGGTATCAAAATGCAAATGGGCTAAAAGTGCATCAAGCAAGCTTTTGTCGGCAAGAATATTCTAATATTTATCACATAAGACATCTTTTCACATCACGCAAAATCATTTTCAACACACAATCGACCGTTTATTTTTCAATTTATTTTTAAATTATTGTAGCGTGAAAAATTCCTATGACTAATAATTATTTTTCTGGATTTTACAGGCGATTAATCTGGACAGAGTGGATAAATTTGCGGAGTTATGATCACCAAAAGGATTTTAAGAAAAAAATAGGTTCAATTAAAAAATCTTTGCATTTAATATTGATAAATATCAAGATGCTGGACCAAGCAGATGAGTTTGACTAATTGTCTTACCAAGACTCGTCTGCTTGGTCCGACATCAAAATACTTGTTCATCCAGTTGTCTGGCATTCTCATCGGCGGCGTTAACAGACTCTCAATTTTTTTATTTATATTTTTTGCTGCAGCCATTTTTATTCCAAATTAATATGGTTTGACAGCGGCTTATTATTATTATTATTCCCCCAGTATGATACAATATTTAATATGTAATACATCTAAAATAAATAAATAAATTATGCTTGCAACTAAAAGGTGAGGCAAACTGTGGAATTTGTTAATTTATTTTAATTTACCCCACAATTATTATCAATCATTAAAAGGCTAAGGGTATATTTGCAAAAATACTTCTTATTTTAGGTATTTATGTATGCATATAATATTAAATTTTTTAATTGACAATTCGACGGATGAACTTGGATCAGAGATGCGCCAAATTCAAACAATTTCTGTTTTCTATAAATTGCTCTATTTTTCCCCCATGGAGTGCAGGAACTCGATTAATCATTATAAGTGCATTAATAATAAATTATAATAAAATACTATAATATTTGTTTGTCCTTGGCACGTCTCATACAGTAAGAAAAGTAATATTTGAATGAAATATGTATATGAAATGTGACTTAATTTGCAATTATTTGTTATATTTCATTGGAATATATAAAATAAAAATGAAAATATTAGTTAGCATTCGTCATGGTAGGGTTAAAATAGAGGAGGTGTGTAAACATTTGCCTGAAACTAACCCATTCAAAATGATAATGGTTGAAAATAAGACGTAGTTGAAGACGAAGTTATAATATGATATCTTTGGCCCCTTCAATGTGAGCATTTCATTATCCGAAACCCAATTAATTTAATAATAATTCCGACGTGTATTTTATTGTTAAATGTATAAAGTAACAGACATAATATTGCTTCTTTGTCACGTACTCGAGTTGTTCAACTTCAAATCCCAAGTGTTTGCATCTTTCATCCAATGAACAACTTTTGATATCAAACTTAGTCCCAACTTGTATGCTTTGCCAATGATATCATTCAATTTTATCACACCACAGAGTTAGTCATATTTAATAATATAAAATCATCACAATCTACCAGGTGAAGCCCATATTAGTTATTTAAATAATATAAATTAGAATCACATCGGTTCGGCATTTTCTTCTTCTTTAACTTACTCTAATGATATTTTTAATTATGACAGTTAAATAAACTAACAGCCTGGACCGAAGAAAATTAATTTAATAATATAAATATTATAATAACTAAATTATCTTATGGGCTCGTAATACATTTTTTTATTTATAATACATTAAATGATATAATAACAAGATTAATAAATATATAGAAATTAACATACATTACGTAATGTATTCTATCCCTTTTCTTTAATAATAATTTATCGGTCCTTTATTGTCCTTTGAAAAAACGCAATTCATCTACTATTTATACTGTTAGGAAATCACCAGGTAATTAAATAAATAAATATTTCTTACCGAACAGATTTTTCACCTAAAAAATACGGGATCAATTCAATCAATTATTTCCAAATTATATATGAATTTTAATGCTTATTCATTGCTGTGATTTAGTGTTTATTTCGCACATTTTATTAATATTATACCCTAACTAAATTAGCTTATGGGCTTGTAATACATTTTTTTATTTATATTATAGATGAAACAATAACAAGATTAATAAATATATAGAAATTAACATACATTACCATACGTTCTATCAATTTTCTTTAATAATAATGTATCGGTCCTTTATTTTGCTAAAAAAAATTTTTTTTAATAGATAAAATGATTAAATAAATGAATATTTCTTTATGCTTATCACCTAAAAAATACGAGGTCTATTAATATCATATACATATATTATAATGAATTGTTTATGCATTTTAATGCTTATTTATTTCTGTGATTCTGTGTTTAATTCGCACATTTTTTATTTTATTTGATTATTTTTATATACTGAATTTTAAGTGGTCGTTTATGCGTTGTCTTTATAAGAGATATAATAATTATTTAATTAAATTATAAATTTTTTTGTGATCGCAATTTTTATTCAATTCTCTATGCCGTTTGTGAATATTGAGAGCATATTTGAAATAATTGTAGTGGCTTTTTTCGACTATAGTATTAATTGAAAGGGGATTTGAGGATCAATGGAGAGTAGCGAGGATTTTCAAAAATCCAAATTTCATATTCGAAAATGCATCCGACCATAAAACGGTAATTCAAGAGTTTCAGGCTTCATTTCCTCGAATCGGTTTTAATTTTCATGAATACATATTTCCCAAACAATGATATTATAAAACCACTAATTGAAGAGAAATTTAATTTTAAAAAGAAACCATGCCAATTTGTTAAAAAAAAACAATACAAAAGGTGTCTTTTTTAAAAAAGCATACTCTTTCAGGGATTGTCAATTTAAAAAAAAATGATAATGGATATAATTGAAATAATGATTATTTTTATATTATTATGATTGGGGTTGAACAGCCCTGTTTTCATTCTTATAATGAGTCTGTCTTTGCAATCAGCGAAGTGCAGTTCCAAAATATGCATTCATTACCCCTGACTTTAACATCACACATACATTACCACAAAATCTACATTTAATAAACAATCGACTGAAATAAAATCATAACAGTTTATTTATTTAATAACAATATCCACCACCTGTAAATTCAAGCACATATTTTTTTACAACCCCAGCTTATTGTGCATACTGAACAAAGATGTCCCCAAGCTTACCCTTTAGAGACTAGTATAATAATTGAAGGCATTTTAAGTATTATAATTCACCATGGGGTAGATTGCTCTCAGAGCCGGTTCTGGTTATATTATTTAACTAATCTAAACAGAAGATTCTAACCTAACCTAAGTCACGGGCCTCTTTACCGGTTATTTCGGGCCGATCTACGGATCATGAAAAATTGAACTACCGGATAATTAAATTAATTTAATTATAATGTCGATATGGCTTAGTAGCCGTTAGGCAATCCATAAATTACTGAAAACTTAAAAAGTAAATACATTTTTCAAAATAAAACACTATCTTTTGATTTATATTCAATGCTTTTTCAAAACTTGTCATTTTAATCGTGTGTAATTCGAAAGATGGCGCTGCAAACTGCCCAACTAAATTGTATATAATAAATTTAATAGTTTTTTAATAATTCTTTATCAATTTTGATGTTTATTTATTTAGGAAAATTGCCTTATATTATCATTTATTTTGTCATGTTTGAATGAGTAAAATACAGTGAGTTTTTTTTTGTAAATCTCTTCATTTATTTCATTTTCCAAGGTTTATATTCTTTCAAGTTAAATACATTTTAACAAAAAAAAATCATCATATTATTGGTGTTCTTAAATTTAAAGTTGTGTGATAAAAAATATTTGCTCATTTACTAGTTAGTCCCATTGGCAATTTATTACAAACTGCGAATGGCCGACACTCACACGTTTTCATTTTGCTACAGAATATAATAATAATAACATTTGTTTGATTTTTCTCTCAATAATATTAACACAACTCCTCTTTTGTTTAAGGATAGACGGCTCAATATGAGCTAAATACATAATAATTACAAATAATATATCTTTTCACTAAATACAATGGTGATTCTACATTTTGCAGGCCCATGCAATTCACATTCACAACCAGAAGGCCACCGATGGTCATTCTATATGGAAATATTTGGCTACACATAATATCCAAAATGGAAATTTGATTCAAATGCCATCAGTCTCCCAATGATCGCAGAGATTTCGTTTAGAAGAATTTCAAAGAGTGTTAAGCAGGCCGAAACATTATGAAAAGTGCACTTAAAACATAAAAGAAACTAAGATTAATAATACACGAGTGATAATCACACTGCTTTTTAGAACATTGACAATCGTCACAACAAAAAGATTGACTGAGAATAGATTGTGCATCTATATAATTAAAATAAAATACTATACATAATAATAAGAGTTAATGTGAGTTGTTCAATCAAAGCGAGATATCGTCTGCATAGTCACGATACTATTTAATTAAATACACGGTTCTCTGTCTCGTTTTGTTTGTCCAAAAAATAATTATCCAAAGTGTGCGTTTTACGTGTAAAATAATACTTGAATCACTTTAAAGAAGAAAAAAAAACATTATCAATTATTTTATTGGCCCGTCGTTTCTAGTGTGCGCGACCGCATTTTACTAATTTATCAAATATTACATTTAACAGACTTCAACAAGTTAACAACTAATGATTTATCATAAATATACGAGTGTGATGGTCAATAAATCAGATGGTTAAAAACACACTAAACCTTACAATCCATCCAAATAGTCAATTGAATTAAATAATGACTCCCGCCTTCTTACGGACAAGTTCGCTAATTAAAGTGTGAATGGCTGATTTTTATACATTTCGGTGGTCTATATTAATTTATATATTAAAAAAAAATATCATTTGGCTGCATCTATCTCTTAAAAGAGGAAGGAGAGCTGAACCTAGTAAATGAGAGGGTGATTTGGTGTAAGGAGGAAAACTAAAAGATAGTCGAACTCGTTGAGAAGAGACGCGCAGGATTAAAAGTATACAATAAAATACTTAATCCTAGCAAAGATAGATACACAAGAGCAAACTGTCACATTGGTGATATGTCTAGTAATGGCTATCACATTAACGTTTCTAATATCTTTACAGTGGAACCGATGAGATGTGATGTTTCAGTACACGTATATCTGTTTCAGCTGAGGCTTCAGCTCCGGTGGTATTGTATACACTTCTTGTTCAGGCTTCTTCTTCACCAGGCGTCTCCAGCGACCTCCGATATTCTTGCGAAGGTTCCTGAAGCTGGCCCTCTCATTGCCAATTGGCTGCATCAGTGTATCCTGAAAGGACAACAGAAACAAACCATCAAAAACAATTCAACTTAGTTCGTTGCCCTCGATAATAACTAGACGTGGTGCATTCCCCTTGCTTGTAATACGAGTTAACCCTCCAAATAAATTATCTATACAAGGGGTCGGGCTACACTTCATTCCTTATGCTTGTAGAGCAAATGCCTAAAGCTTTGTATTCCTAGGCGTGTGTCGTCGAAAAAGTACACCATAAAGACGGTAATAGAGTTACTTTTGTTAATTAATGCCTCGTCTGACTCTCAGGCACTAAAGTGTTAATAAGTAACTAAGGTTAAATTAATAAATGTGTGGATTAAATAACAAAACCTCCATATATTGGAAAACCCTCAAGGTTTTGGTCCCAATATTAAATATTGCTACATGTTTGCGCAATCATTTTAATACAAACCAATTGATTGCGCAAAAATACACGATAATAAATGTTATTGTTTGAATGAATATAATTATATATATATCGAGGTTCCATTGTGTTAAAGTGCAAATTATTACCTGATACACACATACAATCAAAATATTTATTAAAGAAACAAGTATTCCCAGGCATAAGTTACCGTAAATACGATAGTAGAGTTACTTAGCTACACTTATGATCGGTTTTTTGTTAGTTAATGAATCGTCTGAGCCTCGGGTGAGGTATTAATTAATCAAAAGTACAGTCTATTACCGTCTTTGCGGTGTACGTTTATGGCGACGCACGCCTAGGAATCCCAAGCTTTACTACTAGATCTGAAGGACTACATATAAAAGCCACACGTGCTCTACAAGCACAATAAGTGAAATTGGAATAATATTCAATGATAGTTTTTGCACTGTTTGCATTTCGGCAACGTCGCCTTTGCCTCGAGACGAGGTGAAATCGCCTAGACCAAGTTACATACATATATTGAGTGCCAAAAAAAAACCAAATATATTATAGAGTGTTTAATGACATACCTGATCGTTGGTATACACGTAGGGGGGCGGCAGTGGCGGTGGGAATTGCCACAGAGGTTGTTGCCTGAAGGCTACAGGTTCAGGGGGCGGCGGGCACTGCTGGCTGTTAGGCCCTATCGGAGTCGGGGTCTGGAGCACCACATCTGCAGGGTGCACACTGTTGGAGTGTTCCTCCCTCTTGCGTAGTTTACTGCGGACAATACGAATAGCCATCATAGTTCCGTTGCTTCCGACCATCTTTAACAATATAATCCTAACGAGGCGTGGAGATTTGGTTTGGGCGAAGTATAGGAATGTTCGCCCTCTTTTAGTTTTATCACGCACACACTCACTCACTGTTATTTATTATTATCACAGATTCAACGCGTACAATTCATATTGCACACTTAATAACGCGTTTATTAAAAACTGACTAGATAATGAGAGTTGGGGTAAGGCAGGTGCCTAGCAAAGCGACTGCTCGTGCCAAACTACCTCGACTGCGTACTCCATGCGTCTGGTTGCTTACACCTGGTGACTGTCGCTTATATAGCTTTAGTGTGTGTGGGCCTTAAGGTGGGGGCTTATACGTCACAATGATGCCCCTCGACCCCGCTTCCCCGCAATACCACCCCTCGCCCCTGCTTCGGCGATAACGGTTTGGTTTGATGACAAGCTGATCATTCTGTACAAGTTAATATTTGTGTCGTTGAAAAGCAAAAACGCTTATCTCGCAATTTGCTCATTATCGTTTCACACTATTTCAGGACAACATTTTTCAAAAATATTTTTATAAAGGGCAAGCTATTGGAATAGAAAACATGGACATTTTTTTTTATTATTATTAAGAGAACACAGTCGTCTGGAATACCAGAGAACCTACATCTCTGATGGAGCTTTCTTTGAGGAGGTTTTTATACACACAACATGTCACACACAGTTACACAGGTCACCGACTTAATAATCAGTATTTATCTTACAATACAGGATCAGAGTAAAGCTCGATCGATCGGAATTTTATTAATAATATTCTCCAATCAAATCAATTATTTTTTACTTATCCCCTGAGCTACTACGCTGGTGGACATGTATAAAACATAGCACAAATTTGAAAAATATGCATGTTTATTATCATTTGAAAAAATCATTCACGCATTTAAGCATGGAGTGGATTTATTTTTGTTGATAGCCTTCTTTTTGGCCATATCTGGAGGCACTGTTACTATTTCTGAATCCATTTTAATACGTTTTTTTTGTAATTGCAAGTTGTAGTGCATCGCGTGTCTAAATACCACTGATTGGGGGAAAATAATGATATCGACTGCTCCAGCGTATAATATCGTAAATGCAAAAAAAATATGTGTGCCCTTAAGTCTTTATGGAACGGCACATATTGTATGTATGAAATGTATGAAACGTCAAAAAAAAATTGATTTTCAATCATTATTTAACCTATTAAGTGGGACTTTTTCGAAATAGTAAAATAGTCCTATTTGACCGGCAACTAATATAGATTCATCTATTATCTATAACACATATCATGTCTCTGTCAATAGAAGGTATTTAATCGTAAATTGTTATATTTTATAAATAATAATTAAACCGAGTGAGACGTGACAGGCAGTGTTACCAGATTGAATATGTGGCTCAGTTCCATAAAGACCACACAAAAAAAAAGTATTGAAGCTTTTCTGAGAAATACAATGTTAACTAATTTATTTTCAAAAATGTCAGATAAGCGTTTTTGATTTGTAACGACACATTTATTACAAGAGGCTCGTTTCGGTTTCTATGTCCCGCTTTGCGGATATTCTAACGGTTACGATGAACTACTTTAACTAAAACACACACTTGCAAATCCCTATACTTTGTTTCATGAATGTCTCTACAGATTCATGCGATAACTGTGACCAATTACGACCATTGAACATGGCTGTGATTCACCATAAACGTACACCGTAAAGACGGTAATAGAGTTACTTTGCTGTAATTTTGATCGTTTTTTTGTTAGTTAATGCCTCGCCCGAGGCTCAGACGAGGCATTAACTAACAAAAAACCGATCATAAGTGTAGCTAAGTAACTCTACTATCGTATTTACGGTGTACACTTACATTAATTAAGACGCGTGGCTACAAATACTGTGACCATAGGTTCTAATCACGCTCAGTCAATTATTTTTTTAATTATTACTACTGGTAGATCGGGTATAGTATTAATAAAATCCTGATCGATCGTCTTGATCCAGGTTTACTCTAATTTCCTGTATTGTAAGGTAAATACTGATTATTAAGTCGGTGACCTGTGTAACTAGTAATCAGACAATTAATAATTATTACATTAGAGATGTAGGTTTTAATAAATAAATATGTTTTGTAACTGATAAACAAAAAAACAGGTTTTTAATTGCTCACAATTGTAGAGCACTGCGCGGCTTACATTTTCATTACACATATTGATTTATGTTGAACTGATAATCACAGGGGATCTCCCGTAATGCTCTAGTGGTACTGTAGCATGATAGAACAATATTTGAAATTTGCATTCAACTTTACAGTTTGTTGAACATAAAATAATACAATAAGCAATATTCAAAGCAGAGCTCGAATACGTCAAAGCGCTTGATTACACCAACTTGGACTCGTTTTGTTGATAAGTTATCTCAAATAATATGTACTCTACAAACATTATAAACAAATAATTATATTTGATAATGTACCGGCTATATAATATTATACAACCGTTTTTAGAGACAATAACCCTCCTTGGATACTAACTAACCTTAAACACAGCCCTAGAATCCAGATTACTTTAAAGAGAGTTAGTTTTTTTTATCTCTATGGAAAACGAATAGACCATACAGTGGTACCTCGACATACGAATGTTTTGAGATACGACGAATTAAATTCGAGATTATTTTTTTAGATGATCGCTAATTTTTACGGAAGCTCACTAATAGATTTTCGCGCCAGAATTGTGTATATGTAAAAATCAATAAATATTTCTTATGTGCGTTATAACTAGTTTATTTATTTTAACCTCAAATTATCCACCTCCCAATTGTCCATGGCCGATTTTACAAAAAAAAAAATTATTCAAAAACACGTGGTACGTTAAGAAAACCCTTTTTTTGCTAGGACTTTTTGGGGGGCTGGAACGGATTAATGTAATTGTATGGGAAAAATTGCTTTGAGATACGATTGTTTTGAAATACGACGATTAACCCGAAACGAATTAACTTTTGTATCTCGAGGTATCACTGTACTTATATCATGTAAATTTTTAAATAGGTAAACCGTGCAGTAATGTGGGTTGTTGACCTCGTTTGCTGATTTATCAAGAATAGACGCTTTTTGTTAAGTGCCCGTTGCATAAGACTTGATAGACATGCATACATACATATACTCGTATATATATATATATATATATATATATATATATATAAATATATATATATATATATATATATATACATGCATATATAAATACATATAAAGTAAAGTGGTGTTGAAGAGTTCAACAAACCAGGCAGCCACGCGCCTCATCCACAACCACACTTGGTAAAAAATACTCTAGCCATTTTACAAGGGCATTGCCCAGCTAAAGATCCACATATAAATATTATATATGGGGTGTTGCTTCGAACATTTCGAATATAACATGTGCATAACCTTTAAAGGACAGTAATGATCTAAATAAACGTACTTAATTATTATTTTTATTGTATATTATTCAATTTAAGCGTCTTTAGAAACAGGTTTTGATGTTCAATAAAGAGCATTATCGTCTGCCGCTTGCAAAGCCGCACCGCTTATATTTATCAATTAAATGGCAAACGATAATGCTCCTTACTGCATCATTAACTAAAGTAGCAGCTTTTTTGTGATACATGTCTCGTTGTTATTGGCGCCACGACTATTTTTTCTACTTTAATTATTATATGAAAATTCATTAGATTCTACATTTGAAGGATCAAAATATTTGCACTATTTAAAATAGAGTATAAAAATTATGGGATTTCATATGCATTATCATCACTACGACTTGGGGTCTCCCGTAATGCTCTAGTGGTATATATATATATATATATATATATATATATATATATATATATATATATATATATATATATATATATATATATATATATATATATATATGCCAATGATACTTTAAAAGACATCAAAACCATAGCAGGCACAGATGAGATGTAACATCAAAAGTTTCGTGTGTCAGCCGTTTGGGGCGCTGCTTCTACCGCTCATATATTTAACTGTCACTTGTCGATCTTTCAAATAACATGACACTGTAATTCACTTAATATGGTAATGTGCGACATTAAAAATTGCTCTTTAAGAAAAATCTTGTTTCTCTCGAGTGTCGGATTTTAGGGACTACAATTTTTATGTGGTTTAGAATGTGTACGTGTATTAGTGAGCGGGCATATTCGAACGTACGACGTAATATTGCATGGCGCTTCTATAGATATATACTTTTTTATGTGCAAATACTGAGACGTACCCCCGACAAATCACCCTCTATAAATCACATTGTTTATAAAACACGACCGAAATGGAACAATGGACTGATTATATTGCGATATTTATAAAATGAAATACGGTTGCAGTGTGAAGTGATCTTGTAGTATGGATGGAGTCAGGTCGCTTCCCTCCAGGCCAGGGTATGTTGACCTGTATGGGGTTACCCACCGTGTCTACTGGGGGAACTTCCTGTCATACATCTCCAAGCAGATGCCATCCAGATTATATAATCCATATAAAATATTATAAAATACCGCTGTAGTATTTAATATATATATATATCTATATACATAGGAATCAGGCGCGGAGATGTGTTCGTGGGGTGTAATACAACCACCCCCTCGATGGTGAACAAGGGTGCTTTGATGATAATTTATAAATGAACAATATATTAGTTACACCATCAGATGGGAGTTGGGTGGAGAGCAATGCCCTTTGGTTACAACCACAAACAGCAACCCATGCGATACAAACCCATATTAAACCATCTAAAACATTCATGGTCATATAAAAAAATCAAATGTCCATCAGCTGATATATATTTAAAAATAATTTCACTATATTCGATAGGATAATAACACAAAAACGTATCTGCAAACTGACAGTTGGCAAATATTAATATATGTTAAATTTTAAAGTGCAAACATTAAGATTTGGCTTCCATATTGCACACACTCATATATTTTCATATTAATATAATATAAAGAATCTTCTATTAGAGTTGATTTGTATGTTATCAATAGTATCGAGGAATAGTGAGTGAGTTGTGAGTATGACTAATGAACTTTAGATATAGAAGAGCCATGCAATATTACGTCGTAGTTTCGAATATGCCCGGTCCACAATTATACATGTACACATTCTAAACCCTATACATATACACTCACACATAAGAGGGCTGCAGCCACATGAAAATTGTAATCCATAAAATTCGTCTTTTAAAGTATATATATATATATATATATATATATATATATATATATATATATATATATATATATATATATATATATATATATATACATATATATATAATGTAAAAACATTGCACCCATATGTTTTGACATAACATATTTAATATAAATAAGCATCTAAAAAAGTTGATTTTTGTGTCATCAATATAATAATATTGAGGAATATCGAGTAAAACTACACATTTAACTATCTATTATATTTTATATATGTACGTTTTTATAACTATAGATAAACGACCACAAATTATGGTATTATAAATTATCAATTGTGACACTATTTATTTAGTAGACTATAAATACCATTGATTTTGCGGTTTGACTAATAAAATACATCGCGGGATTTATCAATTGTGTAATTTACTCTTTGTTTTTAATGACTGCAGAGATTAACTTAACTTGCAGTGTGACCCATCATATCTGTTAGTGTATAATCTGGGCATGTATAAGGTTTGTTATTTATAATATAATTAAGGTTTGCTAATTTGGCAAAATTTTATAAAAGACTAGTATTAAAGTTAAAATATTAACCACTAATTAAAGTACGGGTGCTATAATTGAGCGTTTTTAAAGCTTGAAATTGTCTCTACGAATATAAGAAACAAAGAGTAGGTATAACCATTTCCATTATTCTGGATATTTATTGTAAATAAAACATTTGAATTATTAGTATGATGATTTATCGAGTTTTTGTAGGTATGTTTATAGATTATCAGTCGCCGTGTCTCTTTAGCTTAGAAAGCACATAATCGAAAAAAAATCACCGATATTTAAAATTGTAATTTTATACGAATGATACCATCGTACATTAGCTACCTACATTCTTTAGTATATAATACATTTGTGAAGGGTATATAAACCCAAAGACCCAAGCCAGGTCGTATTGTAAACAAAAAATACCATCATCTCTAATGTCTGCCTATTCTGACACAAGGTGTATTTTGAAGGATTTCGGTCCTTCTTGCACAAAATCCAACACCTGTTATGTATAATATTAAAATAAAATACACACAGCTGCTCTTGAATTTCATCAATTGTGGAAAATTTTCAATGAAGATTAATGTATACGCGTTTATCAACATTATAATGTATTAACTCAACTGATAAAACTCCTCTTTCATCATAAATTATGGTTAATTTCGATCAATATTGAACGACACAGCAATAATTTTCAAAGAGTTATTATTATGTATTATGTCTGTGGGAAATCAATTTTATTGGAAAGTTGCTATTTGTATATGTGGAAAAACTGACATTTTAATTAATTTGATTTCCCATCGCGCCGTAAATTACGTAAAATCCGCAATCACCGATTTCAAACAGATAATGAATTATATATGTATTTGTAGATATTGAAACTGGATTTTACCGGAGAGGTAAGTAACGTGATGCTTTATATTATGAGCTGATAGATAATTTTGGTACGTTCTCGTCAAAAAAAAAAACAACATAATATATTAATATCAATGATAAACGCGTTATATAAATGACAGTTGGTTTATTCAATTTACAGATGAATATAAACTTCTAACCACAGCTTAGATTCAAATGACAAACAATGTTCTTTGTGTCTGGTTTAATGTGATGGACCTTGGCTTTATTTATATGATTTTATAGTCGTTTAACTGTTGCGGGAAAGTCGCCAAAGTCCCATACTATTTTATTCTATGATGTTTCTTTTATTTTCAGAACTTCTGAACTTGTTCCCAGAGTCTTGCAACAACCGTTAAGTTTATTTTTCCAATACGACTCCAGTTCATATAAGTCGGTGTAAATATTTATATTGAAGAGAAATAACCAGGTTCTGCTCGCAGATTTACCGCATGATGGAAACGTGATTCACTTTTTTCCTTTAATGTATAAAATAAAACAAATATCTGTACAAGATTAATTTGAAAGACTTAATCGGAACCATAATGAAAACTTTTAGTTTCGACATGTGTGCTATTATTTCTGATAATTCATAAATTCATCCTGTCTACTCTGATTTTGAAATGTGTTTTTCAATCATTAATAATGCATTTTTATTACTTTAATATTGAACTTCAACTTACATTCTCGATGACTGATTATGAAGTCTTTTTTTAATTTATATTTTGCTTCCAATTCCAATAAACCTAACCACATATTTAAATCATAGTAAATTTGTATTATTTTTTTTCAGGCTATGAATAACAATCATATTTAAATATAATTGAAGTTAAGTAAAGAACGAAAATTATCCATAAATTATCATGATTCCATTTCCATAAATAATATATAGAAGACTTTGTTCATTCAAATTAAATGAATTTTAATGGCAATAATATCTTTAAATATATTGAGTTATAATGCAAAAAATATTTGCTGTTTTTTTAATTGCAAAATCTATGGTTTATTAGTTAGCGACAAATGAAATTTTTATTTATACATAAAAATGTACTAAATCATTCCAAACCAAGTCAAGATACCTGTGTTTTTGTTTATATTTGTCGAGTCCTTCTAAACTAAAGCACTAATTTTTACTACAAATTATTTCTTATTTCTTTTTTAATATCAATCCAGAGTGCATTAAAATTTCGAGAATTATACTAACTTATCATCCCAGGAAGTTGACTAATCCCACAAATGTATATAACGATAATACAAGTGATTAATTCTAAGATTTACAGTTTCCGTGTATCATCATCCATTATCAATTAATTTGAGAAATTATCGATTGTTTTTCGCGTCATGTATATTTTTTTCACTGTTTATTCAAATTGAACACATGACAACCGCAAAGAAACAAAACCCAGCAACATTATCTCGGTTTGAAGTATTTTTTTGTAAAACATTATAACACGCACTATCCGATAAGGGAAATCACAAACGGTTAGCAGAAACAGCTGATTCATATATTTTATTATATTAAATTACATATGAAATTGTATCAGTATTAACGGTTGTATGTCCATTATTAAATACTAAATATGGTAGGTAATAAGCAGATCTAGGGAGGAAGTGCAAATACCGGTTTTAATTTTTAAATGTTAACCCGGCTTTCACATTAATAATTAAATACAATTTAATGAAACCTGGTTTTGCACTTCCGCCCCCCTAGGTGTGGTCATATAATAGAGGTGATTTACTACAATTAACTTAATACTCGATTTGTATGTGTTTATATCAGACATGAACTAAATATTCAGTGAATATATAATTCTAACCTAACCTTGGTATATTTAATTGGGGTAAAACGTGTCAAATTGAATTAATTCTGAAAAAACAACCCGATTACCAAAAATAATTAACTTTAAAATATTACTTATCATAAACACACTTTTTTTCTAAAAGGTTCAGCTGATTAAATATTAAAAAAATATTAAATAATAATAGTCCTAGCCTCGGTGTTGCCCTCTACATTCAGATTGTAGAATACAATTTGAATTTAATGTCAAATTGTCAATTTTCTCTTGAGAAAATATAATAAAACATCCCAGATGAAGTTGCCGCAAATTACACACACGTTACTTTAAACGCGATTGCGGCAACTTGATGTGGGACAATTTTTTTTTTCATTGAAATGATATTTTTTATGAATCGAATTGAATGTAATGTTACCTTTTCTCGCTTTTGGATATTTCAAAATTGCCGCCACATTGGCACACGATAACCTTATCTTCGGCCAGGACTATGAGGGAACCACACTCTGCTAGGATACCTACTTCGCATTTTTCATCCTTGCACTTCATCATGCTGGATATAATTTAAATATATAAGAGCACTTAACGACACACACACACGTCAGGTTCAGAATTCAGCGTACGACTGATATTGTGATCGCATTTTGGCAGACAAATCTCGCTCGACCTCAAAGTCGTTTCTAGGGGCGTCCGCGGAAGGAAAACACCTCTTATGCACTCATTTTTTAAACCGTAACTGATTTACGATTTGACATACTTTGCCTGGTCTGTTTGTTGTTAGAAATGTCACCCATCAATACAATTCACCACACTTAACAAATACACACGGAAAACTGAACACGACGAGAACAATGATCGTAATGAATGGCCTGTATGGTTATTACTTCCTAAAGCAATGCTCCATCATTGCACGACGAGACGTCATAGATCAAGCGATACACTTGGAAATATTATAATAAAAATATACAATTATAACTATTTCACATATTAAAAACATATATATAAACATAAGATATCACATGAGTGGCTAAATGCGTGGTTAATTCAAGTGGATCAAGTTACTACATGGACTCAAACATACACTCAAATACATCTAGGCTCAGTTTTTACCAAAGACTACTTCTTTAACATGTTTAAAATATTATTGCGTTTTAATCGCCAATGTATTGTCACAACCACTCTCAGTGATGACTAGAAACGTGTTGAGTGAGGAAGACCCACTTATGCTTTTATCGAATAGGAGAGAAGAGTGCAACAATACACGACTTAATTATATGCGATGCGATATCTCATATTTATATCTATGTTAAAAACTATATCCTAACTCCTAAAGACGTATTATGTTTATTTTTTTATTAAAAAAAAGTGGATGAGCTAAATTTAAGTGCCTTGCGCGAGTTATACTCTTATGAAATTGATCTATTATAATTCTCGGATATTATAATATTGACAGAACAATCTAATAATAAAATAAAATTAATATCCTTGAAACTTGCCCATCTATCCAGTATTAAGACAGATTCAACATTCTTCAATAATTATAATTTTTATACAGTTAAACTGTGTGTAAATATCCGATAATTTAAATTTACCAATTTAATAGAAATATCACCCGCGCAGTGTCCAATGCACCCACTACTTCAAGATCTAGTTATAAATATATTTATATATAAACGGATCAAATGGCCTTTTTAAACATTGATGTTATTTAGAAACAACAATGTGTTTATCTTGACTATTATTTGTTCTACCCGACTCAATAATAACTTTAGTGTTTAACTTACAATCAAGGAAATCAAAGTAAAACTGTGTCTAGATCGCGATTTTAATAATTGACTATTATTATATAATAACCGATCAAATCAATATTTTTTATTTGACTTATTTGACCGCGCGCCTTATCCTTATTATTTTGATCAAAACAATTTATCATACAAAATGTTTTCTTTTTTAATTTGAAAAATACGATTTTCTTATATGTAATTAAATAATTATTTGACACACAGTTTTTTTAATGCAAAAATTGCAAATAAATATTTTTTTGTAAGCATTGATGAGTGCAAAAATATTATTTTGGATAGTAAACAAAACTGGTGTGTGTGTGAAAATAGAATGTGATTATTTGAGACGTTGCGTGGTGAGAGGCGTAGATAGTATTCGTTCTTGGTCATATGACAATGCTGCTGATGATGATGATAACAATGACAGGTGTCTTTGGGGGAGGTGGGGCGGTGGGGCGGTGAATGTGTGACGCCCCCTTGGCAAAGAGCCTGTAGTATTTCGGATACTCAAAGAATAGCGTCGCGACGACTCGATTTGGTCCATCACGGAATCGATATTTAAAAAATATATATTTAATATTTAATGCATTATAATTTCCAGGCACTAAATGCACCAAAAATTTATTTATTCAATACGTAAAAAAACCAACTAACATTCATAAATATTTCAGCTAAAGTACACACGTACGTCAACTGTGTAATAAATTAAGCAGACAAAGAGTGACGTTTTGCGTCGTTCCTGAAACTTTTTTCAAAATTGAAAAATTGCGCTCTTTAAAATATAACTCTCGTTTATATTTGACTATCGGCAAAATATATAGTATTTCTAAGAAACAGTGTGACGTCGCGGCGCCCTTTGCTATTATTAATAGGGTAGAAGATTTTTTTATTTTCGGCACAAAGTCCTGTGTATCTGTAAATAAATTACATATAAAAACAGAGTTCTAGAAGTACCTATTTTTATGCTCATGAATCAAGTGTTTTTTCTATTACTATAAAAATATTAAAAATCAAACTCCTATATAATAAATGATACAGCTAAAAAAACTGACTTTGAAATTGAAATGCACGTACAAAATCAAGAACAATCTTCTTATATAAAAAACTTAATAATTAACTATCTGGATACAGCATGAATATTTCAATTCTAAAATTAAATAATTAATTAGTGAATATTTGTTAGGCAGAATGTTGAAAAATCACTTGCACCAATTGCGATAAATGAGTATGAATTAATTCCACAATCAAATATGTAAGTTTTAAAAAAGAATTATAATCATTTTTTTTACTTATTATACCTACACATTCAAATGCAATTTTTTCTCAAACATTATAATGATTTTAAAATAATTTAACCGCAATAATGATTTATCATTATAAACTTGTCATATTATTTTGCATACGCCAGTGCTTTATAATGAAAACCTTGACTTGTATATTATTGTTAAATGCATATTATTTGCTTTATGAACATCTCTGGCAATGAATCCATTTAATAGTTCCGTGTTTAGGATGAAATATAGTTACAATTATTCCTTTATCTAAACCGAGGAAAATGTCTAATTTAGCATTACACGTGTATGTAGTTACAAGTGAGGAAATGAATGCTTTAATTGCAAGACAAGTTTACTATTTTATTTATTATAAAATAGAATTTGAGTATCTACATAAAAAGTAATTTTAATATTTTTTTAAGGAATGTAAGAAAAACATGTATATACAATTAGACGTTGCTCCGTATATAATTCGTAACCGGTAAACGCGCTTTTTTAAATTCATCAAAAGATTTGACTGCTTATTGCTAATTTAATTTGAAATAAAATATATGAAATATCCAGATAGTTATTTTATCATAATTTCAAGTAGTCATTTATTTAAAAAAATATTTTAGAGCCTTTTTTTCCATTCGCGGCCTAAGCGCATTTCGATTCCAAAGTGAACACGTTCTCAACAGTGATTTGCACATTTATTTAATTTTATTACAATTAAAGGGGCATTTAATGGTTTAATTTAAATAATATTTTGAATATTATCGTAAATTTCCCAATTACCTTGGCGATCTATTCCACTGACAATGAATGACTGGCCAATTATTTTAATAGATCAATTCGTCAACGGTATCATTTCCACCCTATTAATTGTCAATGACAACCATCACGTGTATTTTATTTTATAATAATCTATTTATAATATTGATTCGTGAACTTGGTACCTAAGGTGGTTTATTTTTAATTTACTTATCGATATTGCGATAACTCTTCGCCTCTGGAAACCGCACAAATCCATCCGATAAAATATATAAGACTAATAAAAATATATGCGAGACATTATTTTTTCGCAGATAGAACGCTATTGATTAAATTATCGGGATATGTACCGATAATATTAAAAATATCAATTCCAACTGTCGTATTGTGTGATAAGGGGGAATTCACATATACACTATTCATTGATAAATGTTTTAATATTATAATAAATATATTTAAAAAAATATTAATAATAATGTCTCCTCGATAAGATTATATAGTTTTGCTTAGTAATCAATTTATAATTATTAATATTTATATAATACTTGTTGCATAAAGAAAGTGTGTTTTTATGGAGGCATTTTATTACAATATTCAACAGAAGTGTTATTGAAAAATAAGGCAAAATTGTATGGTTATTCTATAGTTTTCACACTGTATGATTGATTATCGAGCTTATGGGTTCATTACTCAGATTAATGATTCATTTGAATTTCATTTCTGTATTTTATAAGCACGTGTTGATAGAGAATTGCGACTTTAAGATGTCTATTAAGTCTATTCTTGAAAACACAGGGAGAACAAACACGTGTAAGAACAATATTCGTTTTTGCCACAGGAAATATTGTTCTTCATGCCACATCTGCCATTCATTTGGACGGTTGTTTTTAAATATGAAAAATACTCGAATGTGAAATAATATTATGTAAGGTTAACCTTGATAAATCGATCAAAATATTGGCGCGTCTAGAATAAACTATTGATGCATTCACCGTATACGGTTGTATTGTTTGTATTTTTAGTAAATAATGTTCTGTGTATCATGTGGTTTAAAAACTACAATAAAATCATAAATTTTATTCTAATCATTAGCTTAGTTGACAGCCGACTGTCGAGTGATAAATAAATGGATCATATCCTACAGTAAAACTACATTTTATTTGCCTACTTTTGTCACATGAAAACTTATTATAATAAAATCTAATAAGGCATATTATTAATTAATGTGCACATTCAATGAAATATTTGAACCAAAAAAAATATTGAACAATTTTTTCCTTGTAAACTGTCAATTTGTGGATAATTTGAATGTAAAATAATTACTTCCCCTTAAAATAATCCCAAAAATTCAATAATATGTTAGTATATAGAATAATATACAAATTAAAGACTGATAAATAAATGTATTATTATAAAGAATATATATTTCCTAAAAAAAACCTCCTTAAATACATACTTTAAAAATTCAATTTATTTTGAATCTTTTTACTAGGCGTGAAATAGAACAACAGAATAAAGTCAGTGTTGTTTTTTTATATTAAACATCTAAATAAATAAGAAATATTATTAGGTATTTTTTTAAAATCATTCCTTAAAAATAAAAAAAATCAGACTTCTTTATAGAAACTATTCTCTGTTTCTTCTGTTTGTAGAATATATGTCTATCTCGTTTAGGATTAATATGATATTATTTTGTAATTTTACCAATCACAGCAGTTCGCTTTAGGTAAGTTGGCATGCTTTTGGGCGTATGTAACTTTTGTTATATTTTTCCAATTTTTATATAATTTAACCGATAATATAATATTTGAATTGAGCATGTTTATGAGTGAAATGTTGCAACAGCTTTCACTTCTATTAGAATTGAGCTTTCACCGATATTAATATTAATATCTAGTCTAGACAAACAAGAGGGACAAATTATATTTAATTCTGTTGTGAGTCTTGCTCAATTAACTCGTTAGATTAACTTATTTTTTTCTTCCTCATCGCGTCATCAATTGATTCAAGGCAGAAAAATATCCCATGATAATAACAACAAGCGTGGGGTATTTCTTACTGAATTTTATCTTTTTTCGGTGTAAATATTATTCAAGCTATTTGGTAATAAGTCCAACGTCACACTGTAACGACGAATATTTTGCAGTAACAATATTCTTATCTGTTTACATTAAAAATATTCTACGTATCGGCTTGAAAATAATATTTGGAAAGGGGCGTTTTAAATAATAAAAAATACTTGAAGCATATAATGGGATTTGTATATAATCTGGACTTAATATAGAATTAGCAAGAATTTCATACTTAACGCGTTTTGTGGTATAAAGTAGAACTACTGACCAAACATCTGTTTAGATTGCAAATATTAAGCTTATTCTTCGAATTTAGTCTGCTTGGTCTAAATCACTATGAGTCATCATTATGTGGTCATCGAGAATACAAAATGACGTTACTTTTGGTGGGGTTACCTTTTTTATATAAATTTAACAAACGAACGAGAGGAAAAACTAGCTATAAAAAACCCATTTAGACGGTTCGGGAAAATCCCCCGAGAAAATATTCTATTCATTTTTCATCGTCAACAATTAATGCGATGCATGAATAAATACCCTGACTCGTTTTGAAAACAAATATCGTTTTCAATAAAATATGCACATTGTTATGATTTGAAGTTGTGACGTTAAAGAACCAACAATAAAGACGTAATTCATTGAGTGTAGGTAAAGAATAATTTAATTTATTGAACTATAACAATTATTAAAATAACCCTCAAATAATTAACCTAAAAATTAAGGAAATTAAATTAAACTTTGATTAGTACGATAGATCGGGATTTTATTAATATTATATGCCATCACAATTGTCAAGTAATATGAATTAGTAAATATAGATACACTGACTTCGTAAATATTGGATAACGGTCAATATTACTCACAAATAATAATACAAACTCTAGTCTTGTTGGTTCTATCAATTTTCTATTTATTTTCCCGGTAAAATAACAAACTAATGAGAATATAATTAACAATTTATTAAATTAGGCCAATGCCTTGTGTTGTAATCTGAACATGGGCTTAGTACTACTGACCTAAATTATCATCACTCTTTAAATAGATTAATGTTATAATAAAACTAGTTTCAAACCAACAAAGCAATTTTGCGATATTAAAGGTTAATAGCATACACGTGCCGATAATTAATTATAAACCAATCACTTAAATATAAACAAAATAATATGCATTTAATTTGAAAGGGTCAATACCGTTTATTGACTGGCGGCGAGTTTATTTTACATTTGTATATACAAAATTCAATGCGATTTATTAATAACTCGGTTATATAATTAGGAAACCTACGGCAACATTGTATAATAAATAATTCAATAATTTAAAAATTATAAGCTTAAAAATATATATTTTTATAAATGCGTAGTTCGGACTCGTATTCGTATTTCTCAATGTATTCTGTACATTTTCCCTATTCGTTATTGAATTTACAATTCAATTATAATGAATTTATCATCTTTTAACGACAAAAATATCACTATTTTAATGAATGTAATTTCTACTTCTTATGAGATTTATTTTGTGTATTATGTTTAAATTAATTTGAAGTATTTTTTTCGAAATTAAGTAGATGATTCAGATCCATAGCTTTATTTTGGAAATATATTATACGTCCCAAAAATACTAATACCCAGTTTAATATTGTATATTTATGGATATACAAGAAGCGATCACCAAACCATCGATATAATTTATCTTTGAATTAACTGAATATAAATGTATATTCAAAGTCGTTAAAAATCATGTGAATTGTTGATTGATTTGACTTTGTTCACATTTGTACGTTATTGAGAGTCTTAAGAGAATTGTATATTCGTCTCCGGTTAATTTGATTATTTAAAAAAATGCCTCATTGATTTACGTCAGAATGTGTGTCATAATTTAGAGCAAAAACCCAGAGGTCGTCTCTCTGACCCAAGAAAAAAAAATGAAAATCTTGAATGAACACGGTGTTTTGTATTTTGACTGGAACATTTTGCGTTTTTCATTCATACTTCAGAAAAAAATATTTGCAACAATACTCTACAGATTCACTCATCACAAGATAATAAAATTGTTTTCATAAAATTGAGATAAAAACCGTTTTTTTTTTCTTAGATAAGAATCGGACCAAAGTGCGAATTCTGATATACATCCGTTTTGACACAAGTACACAAAAAAAAAATGTTTGACAATATAATAAAAAATACTCACCAATGGACTAGTAGCGTATCTAAAGATACCCCCATGACTATTTTATGATCAATAAAAATAACAAAACACTTACGTACGATTATTAAAACTTAACTTTGATTAAAAAAATAATAATAACACGTTAAAATTTATAAGGGAACCCAAACAATGAACCCCATGTGATGGTTGTTCATTTTTTTTTTAAATAATTTATCAATAACTTAAACGACGAAGAACAACACTCCGTCGATTTTGGGTTTATTGAAGTACGAATGACAAATTTGAACTGAATAAATTTGGACTCGATGTCCGTATTTAAACTTTCATACTTGTATATTTGTAATCGATATTGACGCAAATATTATACTTTGGACTGCACATAGACAATCATAGCCAATATTTACACCCTAACGATGTTATTGCAAATAAAATAGTTTTGATAAAAATTTCTAAATCTCCACGCAACAATGTGTTTAAATATTAAAAACAATACTTACTTGAAAGTAAAGGCAACCAAAACAATTATGATTCCGACCAATGTCATGGCAATGAGGACTCCATAGATCACGTATGCTCCGTCGTCGGGAGCATCTAAAAAATAACAAAAAAATACATTAAATTAACATTTCCTAATTTTTAAAAATAATCAAAAAATACATCTATTATTTGGGGTTGTGAAAAATAAATTTTAGATTTTTATTGTTGTAAATAAAAAAATAATAGGCATCATAAATCTTATATGCTTATATGATATAAATATTTTTAACACAAGTTAAATTATTTATTTGTATAAAATTATCAGCAAAAAATAAAACTGATACACATAGATAGGTAGTTTTTTTTGTAACTGAAAATGAAATATTATATGTATATACCGATTGATAAAAAATCATTATTTGTGAAAGATATTCATGGATATTTAGTAAAAATTTGAAAAAAAAATTAATTTAGAAACTACCTTTATAAAAATAAGCGTAAAAATAAAAATATGTGTAAAATAACACTCGTACATGTATATTTTCAGAATAACATAACAAATAACCTTTATATTTTATATTAAAGATGATCCAAAATATCAATTTTATATATGTATATATATATATATATATATATATATATATATATATATATATTTTTTTTTTTTACTCGAATAATCACAATCAATAAGATATTATATAAATAACTATTTTTAAAGAAAATACAATAATATCATTGACAAATAATAATATCTCGATTGTGAGGATTGTTCTTTTAAAAGCAACAGTCACGTTTGATTGATTCAATAATGTGGAACAATGGATAATTAATGAAAAGACGCTTTATTATGTAGATAAGACGTTTTTTAAATTTAAAAATCGTGAAATCTGTTCGTTTTTATTCACAAGGAAGCGAATAATAATTCAATTTGCAATTACCAAAAAATATCGCGTGGGAAAAATCACAAATTTGAAAAATAAGGAAGTGTAGCTATTTTTACATTGTTATGTTTCTATATTTATAATGATTAGCATTTTTATTTGAAATTGTAATTATTTGAGCATAATCGTATATAAAAATACGCAACACGATTACTCAATTAATGCGACTAAAAAAATAAGTGTTAATTCATTGTCTGTCGTTGAACTATTACTAGTTAGGATAAACCTTACAATCTCGGAAATCAGGGTAAACCTGGATCAAGACGATCATTTGGGATTTTCTTAATATTATTCCCGATCTTCGAGTCGAAATAACTGATCAAATATTTTTTTACTTAAGCGGTACTGCCATTTAAATTTTAAATACTATACAAATGTACTAAAAAAAAATATTTTTGGATTGTGTCATTATTTGAGAATACAATTAAAGGTTTTCTTCAGTATACAAGGCCATCTTGATGCAGATTTAATTTATTTTTACGACGGTAATTTTCAGCCTCAGAGTGTTCGTTGTCGAGTTTTATTGGTCGATATTAATTTGCATCGGTTGACAGTAATAGAAATATTGTCACGTTGATCGTATGACAAGTGTTTACACAGCAAATGGCTATTAAAAAAGCACATTTCAGCTGAACAAATTACCGCCCAAGGTGACATTAACTTTATGCTGAAAACCTTACTTTAGAGTGCAATAGTGTCAAATAAACGGTTACGCGATACAACATGGCGCCCGTCTACAACGAATTTCAATATGAATTGAGAACAAGACCGATTGTACAATACAGCACACCTAAATGCATATATCAATAATATAAAGAAGCTCTTCTTATATATGTACATACAATTTGATTGTCTGCAAACCGTGTCAATCAGTAACAGTTACCCGATTTTATCATCTGCTTATTCCAAGTACAATAATACAAACATTGATTAAAACAACCATGCTTTTTAACCCAAAGTCTTCACCCCGACAATGTCAATAAAAAATCAATCAATGTCTTGAAATAGTTTGTTTGATTTTAAATAAAAATCTTGTAATATTTTTATAATATCGAAATAAATATATGTATACACTATTTAGTGAGACAAATATGGGATGAAAATCTCATTGGCGTTATGCAAAGATATTAATAATTATTATTTAAATATGATTGAATTTACTTGGTAAATATACTAATAAAATAATCGATGTTATATATCTGTTTGATGGAATAAATAAAAGTGTGTAAAATGTTGAATTTGATATGAAATAGGGGGGAATTTTAAGTGAAAAACATGTTCCATGCTACGGATATTTAATAACATAATATTTTTTTATATTATTTAAATTGAAGTTACACAATTCAAAAGAATGTAGATAGAATAATTGATTCAATTTTTCTCTTAAGTTAAAAATGTTGAATTACATTTGAAATTGGGTGAATTTGAAATGAAAAACCTGTATTATGTGACGAATATTTGAATATAAAAATGAAGCGAACATTTAATAGATATTTTATTTTAAAAAACCAAGATGATAAGGTGAGTAAACGAAAGTTAATTAATAACATTTTTTTATCAGGAGATTTAACATATTGTTTTACCAAAAAATTTATCAATTTCTTCCAGTCCCATTTTCATATGTTGCTAGTAGGGCTTTATGTAATTTACCAATAAATAAATTAAAAAATCAAAATTCCAAATATGTGAATCAGGTCTAGATTAAGGTTTAGCTGACGTATATATTTAAATAAGAATATTTTTTAATAAATATATTTAATATCGATAAAGCCGTGGCAATGACATTGAAGAGTGACTGTACGAGGTCATGACATGGAGCAGATGTAGTCTCGTGTACTTACTGTATTATTTATATATATTTTTTAATTCAGTTGAAATTACATAATGGAGGAATAAACAAATAATTAACCGGTTTCAGACAACTTTCCTAACCTCCTGTTGGTTCAATGTCGCCTGGTGCAAACATTGTTTGTTTTTTTTACATATCTATCATTTAGCATTGAAATGATTTTGTTTAAAAATGTATAATTTATAGACCTTCGCAAGTGTGAACGTGCAACTAAAAGTTCGATAACCCACCGAGGCCTTGATATAAGACACTGCCTCATCTTCATACATTCAGAAGGATTATTCATAAAAAAATAGACGTAAAATAAAGCGGTTCACTCATTTTTTAAATTATTAAAATGAGAAAAAAATTGGCACCGCGACAACGGATTGATATGCAATATGCTTGATTGTATGTAAGTGTATATCAAATATTTAATGTATGCTTTTAGTATATTTATAGGCTAATGTTTGTAAAATTTGGCCGTTAAATACCTATTATTTATAACCTTATGTTTATAGAACAAATATCAAACTTAAATCATACCCAAAGACAAATAGCTTAGATTCAGAATATCGAATTATAATCTAGTTATTTCACCTCTATCAAAACAAGGTTTCGCAGTAAAAATAACTAATAAATTAATAAAGTAGACATTAAAAGAAAAACATTTATTGTATCCCGATTAGTAAAAAAAATAAATGTATACGAATGTCTAATATTCACAATTAATTGGAAATTTTTATGATGCTGTATAAATGCAATTTGAAGCAAAAATAGGTTTATAGGTACATTTTCGGATAGCTTTATAAAAAATGGTCTTAATAAAAAATTTATGATTGATATGATTTAATTGTGTAAGAAAAAATGCAAAAAATCCACTTCACCATTAAGTTTGTTAAATTTTTAACAATCTCTATTAAATATTTCCCGAAATCCTTGTGATTAGTCGAAAAATTTCGATACGTAAATAACACAAAAACGTACATACAAATTGAATGTTTTCAAACTGGAGCTTCAAATGTTTCTATACTGTAATAGTATTTTAGTGCAAATACATAGATTTGGTATTCATTTAATGTTCATATTATTAATTATTTTATGACTACGATAGAGTAAAATTATATTTTCAACTCAAAACAGATATTTTGTAGGTAAATTTTCGTGTAACTGATTGCAAATTATAATTTTATTGAAGAATCCATCACCAATTACAATAACCGTTATTTTTATTTGATTTCAATAGAAAGATACGATTATAAAATAGCAGAAGGCTGATTTCGCTAGAAAGGAAATCTTTATCGTACATAATACTAGTTTACGAATAAAGAATTTCAAGAACACTTCCTTATTTTTTTCTCTCATACTGTGACGTAAAACGATTTGTTATTGTTTGTGTTTATTATTCAATAATAACAAATAACAGGTATCTGAGTGAGGTATTGATGAATTTATTAACCTATGAAATATTCAGATCATTATTAAGCAAGTTTTCCAAGTATGATAAGAGATAAACACATTTATTTTAAGAAACTTTGTAATTAAGCCGAAAATTTTGTCTTCAGTCCAGGAGTTGCGTGATCGTTGGGGACCTTCAAACAGTTCCAAGAAAATTTCTTGTAAAATAGTTGTTTTTCACACTTAAAACATGATATTATATTTACATGCGTATTGCACAAGCAATTTGAAGAAACTAGCTTTTATATTTGATTGTATAATAAATTGTTGAAATAGTTTGACTTTGGAATCGAAATACGCTTACGCCACAAATGTAAAAAGGGCTCTAAAATATAATTTCAATAAATTACTTCTAAAAATTATGATCAACTCAATAAGTAACTATCTAGCTTCACTATTATTATATTTTAATTTAAATGAAATAAGTGATTAGCGATC